>JASAND010006598.1:0-21352 GCA_030248195.1 Trissonchulus latispiculum
CAATTTCTCATCTAATCCAACTCAGTTCATTACATATATTCATAACTGTGGAATTGCTGTGAAACTTTCAGAAATTAGAAAAAACCGCCCCGACCGGAAATCTCGAGTTTTTGAATCGGGCTTGCGCGGAGGGTGTTAGAACGCTAAAAGAACTTATTTCGGAAAGTTTCGTCAAATTTCATCTTCATTTATGCCTCCAACCAACAATATGTGACCAAAAGGAATCACCACCTTAAACAAAATCCATTTATTTGGACTTTCTCGGTTAAGCAAAATTTTGAATTAACGTGCTCTCGGTAAAGCTATTTTCGGTAAAGCAATTCTCAGTAATGAACGCACACGCTTCTGTACCGCCGATAGTGAATCCGAATAAATCCGAATCAGATTGGTTCGGTGCAGCTTCCCATACCTTAAGACCCACTCCAGGGCCTTTTTGATGGAGATGAGCTCCGCCCTATGGTTGGAACAGACGATTCCAGCTGGAATGGCAAGGTGTTTTTTACGCTCGGTGAAGGTTTCTACAAGATAGACGCCGCTGCCTCCTCGTTCAGTCCCGCTTATGGCGGATCCCTCAGTCCATATGATGTATTCAACGGGCTGTTGGCTGCGGAGGTTCAGCAGTGCCATGGTTCTCTTTTAAGGATGGGAGAGGTTTCTGTACGAGGTAGCAATTGATGTGTCGACTTCCAAAATTACTTGCTTTCGCCAGGGAGCTAATGGTGGGAGTAGGCTGACTGGCTCGCGTAGCCTCCCCGCCAGTGGAGTTTCATCCACGATTTCAGTGGTTCTGGATCTCCAACTAGGCTGCGTTTTCAGGATTCGGTACCTGGTGTCGGGTCGAGCCACTGTTGATCACCGGAGCCTATCTTCAGGTAGCCGCAGGCTCTTGTCGTACATTTTGGAGGCCATGCACTGGGATATAGGTTGGAAAGCTTGGACACCGGCCTTCAATTGTAGAGATTCGATAGATTTGAATTATCTGGCAGCCAGAAATAATTTTACAGGCCTTATTTTGGATCTTTGCAACCGGCTGAAGGTGAGTTGGGGCTGCTGAAGTGCCCCAGATTCCGGAACAGTATTCCAGGACGGGACTTACAGAGGTCAGGTAGACAGAACGAAGGTCTTCTTTGCTGAGTCCCCAGTGTCTACCAGAACGGGTAGACAGAATTCGAATGCTTGTCCCAACTTCGCCAACTTCGTCGTCAGCTGTTCCAGCATGACATCTCCGATTGCCTCCGATTGGTGAGATTGTGAGAAATGATTCTTGTTCCAAATTCAAATTCAAATCCTAATTCAAATTCAACCAACTTCGGCTTACATTTCAGTTAGTGAATAATTCTGTTAAATTAGATATCTGTATAGATAACGAAAATCAAATTTATCCGTAGACTGCACCAATAAAGTTTAGAATAGCCGCAGAATAACAGAAGGTTAGACTGGATTTCCATCCAAACATGGAACTCAACCTTAGCTTTTAGCAGCAATTCCTAAACGTCTTGGTGCCGTCCAGGGTAAATTTTCTTTTTGTAATTTGCCTTAGTTGATAACAATTTGCTGCTGCCACGTGTAACATATTGTAGGAGCTAACGATGTACCTACCCATAATATATAATGGGATTAGAATCGGTCAGGTTAGATCACTATAAAAGGTTCAGTCTTAGCTACAGTCTCGAGACCATGCTGGTCCGCCTGTCTGTGCAGTAAACGAGGCGCAGGAGATTCTTTATTTTAGCTAAATTACCGCTAATTGCATGTTGAAAGAAACACTCAGATTTTGCCAATAAAATTACCATGTCTGTCTTGCTATGTACATACTAATGCACAAAGTGCTCTAATGTTATAATTAAATAAACAGGAAGTTCAGCGGGAGCTTGTAGTTCATTAACAGCTCTAAAAATCTAAGGACAGAGAAACAATTAGGCTATTCAAGATTCTTGCTAATTCAGGTTCGGTAGGCGTCTGTCTGTGGCAAACTGACATCCTAAACTTTCTATTACTGAAATTCGAGTTCGTTAGTCAATTATATGTTCGTATTACATGTGTACGTATTATCATCTTGTTCTTAAAAATGGGATGTTCATTTTCCGGTATTTTCAAATATAATTGAGTCTAGCCTGTACTGTTATGCTTTTTGTCCAACCCAGATAGGAATTCTGCAGGTAACCTGATGTATGTATTTAGCCACAATGAGTAGTTTTAACTAACTCGTCCTGTAGATAATAGATTCTTAATAGTTGATATTCCATTTGATCAGAGAGAATTGCAATTAAAATGCTGACCAGCGAAAGTTTTGTGGACGAAATTTATTTTACTCGTGGGTTTTTAGGAAAGCTGTGAAGGTTTCAAGTCTAGGATAAATATTAATGAGAGATAGTTTTTGAAAATAACAGCGAAATAGCTGACTAAGAAGTTGACCTGACTGTGACACGCGTTACAAGGAACAAGAAGACTCATCCAGAATATCAATTAATTTGATTTGGTTGGTATTAAAAATTTGGTACTGTATATATTCAATTCTGCAATGTTTGCAAACAAAACAAGCCAACATGCTTGTTACGATAAATCGCACTGGAGGGAGCAGTTAGAATTATTTAATTCCTTAAACTGTTTCCTGTTCCAGCCAAAAAATAAAAAAACAAAATTTGAAAAAGAGGAGTTGCGATATCGCGATTCGCGAACGCGAAGCATTTGAGCATAGAGAAGCTGTAACCCACTCTTTACTGCTACCAATCATCATTTGACGTGACACACCTGGATCAAGAGTTGTTTGCCTGTCTCTTTCCTAAATCATGGTAATAAACTCCAGGGGTTACCTTTACCTTTTCTTATATAGACATGTGTATTGCATTATCATGTGCAACTTCATAAAGGATATTGACAACTTTCTTGATTTCATGCACAGGTTTAATTTTAGCATGTTTTTGAGCATTATATCCTGAAAAATAAAGCGTTACTTTCATTGTCAGCTGCTAATTGCTAGAAAGAGCGTTAGGTTTCAGCTTTTGTGGCTGGCAGTTTTGCAATGTTAGGACTTCTATTCCCTTGTTGCCAACAGTGAACATAACACAACTGTCGCAGAATTCACACAGATAGCTACATATTATCTAAGTTTCAGTGCATAATTTCAGCTGCAAAACATTAAGGTTTCTGACAAAGTTTTAAGTCTGATTCCATTTGATGCAAACCAACACGAGTTTTGCATTAATCATTGTCCTTTGAAAATGTCAATTTAAATTACTCCAAGTAAAAGTTTTTTAATACTCAAGAGGGAACCAGTTTTGGTAAATTTCCTATATAAATTTTTGGTTTTTGATGGACGTTTATGACGGTATTAATGGCTAAATTATCTTAGTTCGCTGCTATCACTTTTCCGCAGGTGGTAGCGTTAGGTTTTTTAATTCGAAGACTTCGCGTCCCATTGTTGTTTAGTAAATTACTAGCAGAGACGATAGCTGGTAATGATTAAGGGTATATATGGCTGCAGCACATCGCTGACTCTAGAGCCGCCTGTCACTTGCTCAGACAACATTTTGCTGTCAAGTACTTTTATGAACTCAAGACTTTTGGCAAGCAGTAACCTTTTTGAAAAAGCAAAATCAAGGATCTATTTGATTGCGATTTCCTCACACTTTCTCAACATTTTCAGCTCTTCTCCAAAAAGTTTTTAAAAATTTTTGAGCATAATCAGCACCAGCAGCAACGATGTAAAAAGTAAGAAGCATAAATGTTCAAAAAATATATATTTACACCAGCTAGATCAGTTCGGTCCTATAGCTTAATTTATTGACATTCCTGTCCAATTAGAGTCTCAGTATGACCAAGAGTCTATAATACCAAGAGTGAGAAGCTTGGCCCTTCCTAATGGAAATGGCCTGCGAGATGCTCGGCACATTAAGGCCGAAATCTCGGGGGGGTACCACTTACCATTGTTCAGCATGTGTTTATATGCGTTTGAACTAAAACGCATCTGATTGGCTAATCGCCTACCTTATGTCAAATTTACGTGTATAAGCGGACCCCCCCCCCCCCCGAGATCTCGGGGGGGGGGGGGTCCTGCTTAGCGTTGTTAAGCGTGTGTTTATATGCAGTCGAACTGAAATGTATTTGATTGGCTACTTAGCTACCATAGTCCTCATCAGTGCATTTCAGTTCGACTGCATATAAACACACGCTTAACAACGCTAAGCGGGACCCCCCCCAGATCTCGGGGGGGTCCGCTTATACACGTAAATTTGACATAAGGTAGGCGATTAGCCAATCAGATGCGTTTTAGTTCAAACGCATATAAACACATGCTGAACAATGGTAAGTGGTACCCCCCCCCGAGATTTCGGCCTTAATGTGCCGAGCATCTCGCAGGCCATTTCCATTAGGAAGGGCCAAGCTTCTCACTCTTGGTATTATAGACTCTTGGTATGACTGTTTCAGTCACAATTCTGTGAAATACCAACTGATATATTCTCAGCTTTCAGAGAACCATTGATAAATTTCTTGCAGCAGCTCCCAAAATGATGCATGAAAATGGACCACCTGGCGGGCGACGATTTGACCCCGGTCCGCCTCGCCGTCCAATTCCCGTTCAGGGTCCGCGCCCTCCACCCATGCAGGGTCCACCTCCTTTGTTGCAGGCGCCGCCAATTGGACCCAAAGCGCCCAGACCTGATGTCCCCTTTATGTCCTCAGCCACGACCTCTGAAGCAGAAAAAGAAGAAAAACACCTGGGCAGAGATTTCTTCAGCTTAGTTTTGATGATTTTATCAATAATTACAATGATTCTTACCCTACCCTTGTCGCTTCTGTTTGCTGTCAAGGTGGTCAAAGAATATGAACGGGCTGTAATTTTTCGCCTGGGTCGACTTTTGCCAGGTGGAGCTCGTGGCCCGGGTTTATTCTTTGTTCTACCTTGCATTGATAATTATCAAAAAGTTGACCTCAGGGTGGTTTCCTTTGATGTGCCGCCTCAGGAAATTTTATCCAAAGATTCTGTCACGGTCTCAGTCGACGCTGTGGTCTATTTTAGAATTTCGAATCCTATAATTTCGGTAACCAATGTAAACGATGCTTTCTACAGCACAAAACTGTTGGCTCAAACTACCCTTCGAAATGTTCTGGGTACGAAAACCCTGCATGATATGCTTGCTGAGCGAGAGCATATTTCACATTTGATGCAAAGTGTTTTGGATGAGGCAACGGACAATTGGGGAGTTAAGGTACAATTACCAGAATGTGTTAGTGAGCATATGCATTTTTGTGTTATGTGTTATACAAAACATTTGTACATTAAATGTTAATATGTAGAAAACCCCCGTGCAATAAAACCATTCGGGATATGGGCCCGCTCCCGCTGGAACCACGTCCCGCCCAAAATCTGTTCAATTTATTAATACATATTCCCGTTCCCTGAAAGAGACCTTTGTCACGGTGCAGTTTTTCCCCCGGTGTAAAATTTCCCCCGGAAAAACTGCACAGGTGTGGATTTTCCCCCCGGAAAAATTACACCGGTGTGAATTTTCCGGGGGGAAATATTACACCAATGCAAGAAATAATGCAGATTTCAACTTATAAATTGAGTTTGGCCCATAATCGAAACAACTAATTATACTTTGAAGATGGAATATGATTAGCGCAATCCGCCAAAATAATTATTCGTTATAATAGTTTGTCTGAGGTACAAAATTAGGCTGTTGTATATTTTACGGGGACAGAAACCCATGCAGTGCGTTAATTGCCTTCTTTCCACTTAAGTCAAAACTCAAAGACAATATAGAATTGACAAGGATAGGTCAAAAGCAATAACCTCACCGATTGTCCCCGTAAAATGAATAAGAAATTGAAATCTGTCCCCGTATACTAAATGGACTTTAGGAAATGGCATTTTAATAATTAAACAAGAAACGAACTTACATACCTATATAAGTTTCCCAAACTTACGCATGTCCATAATTCTTGGGTTTCAACAAAGACTAAAACTGTTTATATAAGTCAAATCAAAACTTTGCATCATCAAAATTCCAAACAATTGAAAAAGTAACTGTTTCTCATTGTATTATAAATATTATATAAGTAGTTAATATTAAATATATAATAATTTAATAGAAGGGCCATTTTAAAATCGTATAAAAGTATAAAATATAAAAACTCTAAAAATCTTTTAAATAATGTATAAATTTGTCATTACATTAAAATTGAAGCGTTCAGAACCTCTTAACTTAACGAGAAAAGTCTTAACTTTTCTTAAAGTCCGTTTAGTATACGGGGACAGATTTCAATTTTCCATTCATTTCACGGGGCAGTGGGTGAGGTCATTGCCTTTGACCTACCCTTTTCAATTCTCTATTGTCTCTGAGTTTTGACTTAAGTGGAAAGAAGGCAATTAATGCACTGCAGGGGTTTCTGTCCCCGTAAAATGTACAACAGCCCAAAATTAAATTGAAATACAATAATAGTCTATAAAATTTCTTGAAAAATTAGAAATTTTGCAAGATTAGGAATTAAAATGATTGTTTTCTTCAACTGCTTTTTCCTTGCATTTTATAAATCTTAATTCAGAAAATTTTTAATAAATGTCACCTCTAATGTTTATTAGGTTTCTAATATTTATGGTTTTATTTCTAAGTAAAAACAAACATATATTATATAAAGCATGGAATCTTTTATCTCCAAGACCAAAGCGTTAAGCAGAAAGTTCCGGGGGGAAAATTCACACCGGTGCAGTTTTCAGTTTGCAGTCCGGGGGAAAATTTTCAAGGGGGAAAAATCACACCGTAAAGGTCACTTTGATATCAAAATTTATTAATTAATATTATTTCTTTTCCTACAGTTTTTAAAGTTTCAGAATTTTAGAATTTAAGATTTTTAATTTTTGAAAAATTTTGAAATTTCTGAGCTTTCAGAAAATATTACATACATTGTCAATCTTAACTTGAGTAATAAAATCTCCACCAAATTCACTCTTTAGGTCCAGTTTAAGTTTGCAAGACTTTAATTAGTAAATCAGTGAACAGACATTGTGTTTATTTGTATGAAAGCATGTATTTAGTTCAAGGTGCCCCCGAAATCTTCGGGGGGTTTCCGATTTAACCAGCCGAGCATGACTAGCCAGTTCAGTACATGATAGTGTAAGAGTTTCATACTCTTACTCTACTATGTACTTTTGGTGATGTGATAGTCATAGCGGCTCAGACATCTAGCTTCATATTATCCTTTCAGGTGGAAAGAGTGGAAGTGAAGGATATTCGTCTTCCCGAACAACTGATGCGAGCCATGGCAGCAGAGGCTGAAGCATCCAGAGAGGCTCGAGCCAAAGTGATTGCTGCGGAAGGTGAACAAAAGGCCTCCAGAGCCCTCAAGGAGGCTGCTGAAGTATGCACATTTTTGAGTTTTACAGATTAAGTAAAATTTAAAAGTAAAACTTATATAGTTACAAGTTTAGTAGGTATATATATTAGCAATTAAATGGTCATTCGGCTTGATAAATTCAGTCCTTGAGCATCGCACGCACAGCGCAAAATAATTCAACCGCATCAACATTCAGCAACTCCTAATAAAGTACAGTACATTTGCTAGGGAAGTGTCTGACGCAAAAAATTGAGCTGGCAATGGTATCATTGCCTAAGGTCATTTTCATGGAAGCGCGTGTAACTTGGAATTGAACCATGAATTTTGTTTTTATTCAGTATTGCAGTTGCTAAGCTGACGTTAAGTAATTCTTGGGAATAAAACTGTCTGATCTGTCCTGAAGATTTTCTTCTATTAATGTATACCAAAGTATTATAATTACTGGCTTATCATGATTATTTTCTTGTTGTAGGTAATTGCTCAGTCTCCGCAAGCATTACAACTGAGATACTTGCAGGCGTTGAGTAGCATCGCTGCCGAGCAAAATTCAACTATTGTATTTCCGCTACCTATTGATTTGATGACTCTCTTTGCTCCACAAGGAAACAGTGTAACCTTGGAAATGGAACGAAGCCAATGCTCTTCCTTTTAGTACGACGTAATAAGAAAATACCTCAAGCTGTCAACGCATATAGAAAATAATGTTTGAAATAAAGTTATTACTGTGGCTTTAAATGTATGAATAAAAGCAACCTTTCGTTATTTCCAACTAGTATGGGAAAAAAGCTTTATAAAAGCACTGTACATCCGCAGCTTCTATGGGTTTGTAAATTCACAGTCTCCCATTCTCTTCTCTATATGCCTTTACCTAAGCTTTAATTGTTGTATTTGATTGTAGGTATTGCAATCTTTGTTTTAATAAAATGCTGTTGTTATAATTGTTAATGGGTGATGCTCCGTTAGGCGCACACCTTACAATTTTTCGCAGTTGACAAAAATGCACTACTCCGGTAGGCACACACCTTACAAAACTGAGGGTATACTGTAAAACACACTACTCCGGTAGGCGCACACCTTACTAAATTGAAGGTTTACTGCAAAACGCTCTACTCCGGGAGGCGCACACCCTACAAATAGGGATTTCTTGTTGTAGTTAATACGCAGGAAACTGACTAAGAGTAGATGATTGGCTTTTGCTTGCCACGGCTGTTACATTTTGGGTCGCGACATTTCGCCCATCTTTGCCTATGTGCGCCTTCAGGCTGGTAGCCCTTAAGAGGGCTGTTGGGATAAGAGGCGGTCGGGGATTTGGTCCGGGGCCGTACGCCTGTGTAACATCACCACTATTTTTATCACCACTACCAGGGGACAATTTTTACTTAGTTGGAACTTATACTTATTGTATTCTCCCAGTTTTCAATTGCACTTAGTGTGTACACTGTTACAATGTACTTGTATTGTGTGTACCGTTATTACACTAAGGCTGTGTGTATTAGACTTTCCTTTGATGTTGGCGCCTACGTTAGAGTCCAAGTTCTGATAGCCAGATGTCACTTATATCAATGCTTGGTTGACTATAAGCTCGTGTTCCCCGCTTTTTTATTTCTATCGTCTCCTTAATTTCTCTCTTTCTTAGGTTTCTTTCCTTAGCCAGCACTTTAACTTCGGTTTTAACTTTGTTTATATAAGTTCAGTTTAGGCAATCCTTCATAAAACCAGCAACAACGTAAGCCATTTCTAAGAAATGATAAAATTCTCAGAATTTTCGTGGCAAGGATGCTTCTTTGCCGGTTTTGTAAGAGATTACTTAAACCGAACTATATAATTTTTATATCGTTAAAATCCTCGCATCCTAAAAAGCATCCTTGCCACGAAAATTCTGAGAATTTTATCATTTCTTAGAAATGCCTTACGTTGTTGCTTAATTTATGAGGGATTGCCTACCCTAAACCGAACTATATAATTTTTATATCGTTAAAAAGATCTCGTTCTACGCAACATAATGATATAAAAAATTATTGCTGTACGATTTTCTAGCTCGTTATAGTATTAAATTTGTCGAAAACGCCCATTTTTAAAAATGTCAGCGATGTATGGCACGCTGAGAAGCCCACCCGAGATTTCGGCCTTAATGTTTCGAACATCTTGCAAGCTTATTCTATTAGGAAGAGCTGAGTGTCCTACTCTTGGTATTATAAATTCTTGGTAGTACGTATTAATTGCATTCCTAGTTCGCATTAGATTACATCTAATTTTATGCATAAAGCTATCGCAATCAATCTATTTAGTGTAAGGCAGTTAGCATATTGTAATCGCAAGGGCAGATTGAAAAGATTCAATACAAAATATCTGGTAGCAAGTTCTTGAAAACTAGCAGGAAATACAGTAGATTTATTTTATGAGTTAAATTCTCGTGTTATGTGTCACTCTTTATGCTAATACAGGCAGAGGCTAAGAAATATTCTTATTCTCTCATCCCTACAGCTACAGCTTAGACTGGTTACATACAAGAGCTAAAGGATTGCCGACAAACAATTATTTAACTTTACCTACCAAACAGGCAAACAAAAACAGTTTAGTTCACTACAAGACTACAAATTGGATCTCCAATTAGGACAATAACATGAAGGCAACGAAGTGCAGTTGCATCGTTCCAGTTTTGTTTGCAATATACTGTCCATTCTTTGACTTTCGGACCAAAACATTAACAGTATGCAAGCGAAGCCATAGGTAAAGAATAGGGTTACAATGATGGCCAAATTTTGTGAAATCTTCTTCGTCAGCCGTTGAAAGCGATTGAGATCGGCCTTCGGTTCGGCCGGATCGTCCAGAAATCCGAAGGCCAGTTCACGAGTCAGCGACATCGGTGGCAACTGGATAGGACGACGAGCCAGATAAGTCTGAAATCATATATTACTACATGCTATAGCTATAGCAAGCATGAGCTGGAATATGTTTTGCGAATATTTCTTCTAAAATCTATAAAATATAAGAGATTTGTAAATTCTCGCAGCTCTCCAGCCGTCACTCATCAGCTACAGCATTCTCACACTAGCTGGCTTAGTGATATATACTAAGAGTTCACACATAATAAGAGTATGCCATTAGGCATGCTCTATATCAAGAGTGCATAATTGCACTATTATTAAGAAGAAGAGTAAGCCACTAGAGGGCTTCTGTTCTTGGCATTGCGTAACGGTGCTATGCCCACAATACGCGAATGTTCCCCCGCTTGGGGGGGGGCGGTCTACCAAACCGCATACCCCCCTCCGTTTGGTGGCTACCCCTCCACCAAACGGGACCAACTTTTGGTGGAGGGGGGTAGCCAACAGCCAATCAGATTGCAGAAACCCCTCCTCCGTTGGGGGGGTCTAGCAAAGGATTACGGTAGTTTTTGTTCTATTCGAAAATGGGTCCCCGTTTGGGGAGGGGGTCACAAAAGGTGGTCCCGGTTTGGGGGGGTCGCCAACAGCCAATCAGAATGAGCCAAACTTAGCCTGCTTGAGCGACCCCCCCCCCAAACGGGGACCTTTCAGCGACCCCTCCCAAACGGCAACCACTTTTGCCAACCCCCCCCCCCCACCAACCGGGGACCACTTTCGACTATCCCCCCACCAAACGGAGAGGGGTATACCTGTCGACCCCCCCAAACGAGGGAACATTCGCGTATTGTGGTCGGAGCACCGTTACGCAATGCCAAGACGAGGAGCCCTCTAGTGGCTTACTCTTCTTCTAATATATAGAAGAAAATCATGGACTCTTGTCTATATGTTATCAGAGCAAATACTGTACTAACGGCTGACCCCTCCCCACAAATAGACCCATTTTAAAGAACTTCCAGCGCTATTCTTCAGAGATGAAGCTCGACATAGACACAAGTTCAATGTACACAGTGCTGAGGATTTTTTGCTTAAGCATATAAACATGGAGCAAGTGAGCATACGCCAATTTTAACCAGGCAGACCAGGTACTGATTTTGGGGGTCATTCGGCTATTAAAGTCATTCGAGTCCCAAACAAGGTCCACAGGCTCTAACCTCGTCGAAGAAAAGGGGAAGAAAAAATGGACACCGGGAAAGCTAAAAAGGCCAGCAAGGCTAGAACCAAAATACTAAACTTTAAGAACTAAAAATTAAGAAATTCGTGATGTTTCCTGTAAATATTTTTTGTTGAAATTTAAATTTAGTTTTTCTTGAGATCTCGCCAAAAGGTACAAACACCGCCTCGGTGATTTATTTCCAAGGTACAAACCCCTTGAAAATATTGTTTTCAGTATTTGATTCACTCAATGTTCAACGGCCGTGGACTATCAAACTAAAGAAACCGGCTTTAACTTTAGTTCATCACATTACTGATTTTTGAGTATATAAGTCAAATATTTACCGCATCGATACTTCTGATTCGAAGAGATCGAACGTCATGCTGCGACTGACGCGATTGCAGTCTTGAGTCGCGTTTTCTTTTCAAGGACTTGTGACGCAGCTTGACGATAAATTTAGCCACCAGTGCAAAGATCATCATCTTGGAAGAATTGACGTCTTCCGACTCCGCGTTCATTTGCATGATTGGAGTTGTGTCTAAGCACAAAAATAAAATAAAATGAAAATGAAAAATAGTTACAATTAACTGTTGATTAACCTTGTTACTCGTTACGCTGTTGTGTTACAGATCTATGAATAGGCTAAAATCTATTTACAGTACTGCATCCAAACAAGTTACTAATATATAATTCTAACCAAGTAATTGGAAAGAAATGCATACCCAGTTTCATGGTTGTTTCTGTCTGTGCTATCTTGTTGGAAAAATCCCTTAAAGGATTTCTGGATTAACCTTGACTACTCGGAAACTATTCAATAAAATCGGCTTCTAGCATTACTGACTGATAAGAATAAGTGATAACACAATTGCTAGCCAAATCCAGTCTAGATAAAGGCACTTGACTGAGATAATATCAACCTTTCCCCCAAGCCAGAGAATACAAATGAAATATACCTTGCGTGCACAGCGGTGCTAAAATGTTATCAGCTTACATTACCTTGCCTATCACATATTGCATAGCGAGACTAATTATTTCTCCAGTGGGAATAGAAAATACAATTCGACAGTATGGATGGAGACAGAGATTTCTTATACATAATGTTATCTCCAATCCTCAAGGAATTTTCCCTCCAAGACAAAAGGCAAAAGTTGTCAGCCAAAAGTACAGTAAAGCTACCATCTGAGACGACGCGCACACCTGAAACTTATGGACATATATACATACATACATCAAAAATGCCATAAAAGCTGTCCATTTTCAATATAATGGAATAATTAAGTTGGATACACTTTAGACAGAAACACTGCGAAAGTCTATAGATCTAATGGACAACGTTAAGCCAAAGCTTTGACAGTACTTAGAAATATTATCCGTCTAACATTATGTATGCGCTGTCTAAGGCTTGCTGGATAAAGCTGGTGTATAATCCATTTACCAATGACTACTATAAAAGAACTCCAACACAAGTGTCAATTGCTTGTGCATTGGAAGGCGATTAATTTAGTGCAAAACTTTTTAAATGTTCAATATATTTCTGTTTTAATTGATCATGGCGGGAGATAGCGAGGACCGCTGTTGCCTTTTCTGTGCTTACGATTCTTCGTTATAGGTTGCTTTAGCTACTGCTAATTGTGGCGAAATTTGTAGAGGGGGGGGGAACCTGTCCGGCTTCCGCAGTAAAATCGGATTTTTTGTTCAATTTGCCCGGATTCTGGGGGGAAGCGCCACCCTGTGGGGGTTAGCTCTGAGAGCTCCAGATCATGGGGGGTGACCCTAATCCCTAACCCTCCATGTACGGTGACGACCTTTCCATTGGCCCGTCCGACTACTCTGTGGTGATCGTTAATCCACAATCCCCTAATGGACGTGCAGCTAGTGTTTGAGAACGGCCTGAGCTTGGTCGTGAAACCGTCAGCCGGCGGTTCAGGTCAGAGATGAAACCGGGTCACCGGGTCACAGAGTTTTTTTTTGTTCCAAAAAGTGTTCTTTGGAACACATTTTTTCCAGAAAGAACAAAAATTTTTAAAAAAGAACAATAAAGGAACAGATAAAAAAGCAAAATTAGAAGTTGAAAAAAATTGTAACGCTGCATGGCATTAGGTCTATTGTGCCTGTCTCCTTCGACTTGCTATATATATATACTGCAAACAAAGACAGGCACAGGTGCATATATACACAAATGTTAGCAGCAGGCGAGGGGATATTCCTCAGAGAGTTCTTGTGTGAGATAAATTGAAGATTTGTAGCCAATTTTATGTTCTCCCGTTTTCAAAAAAGAATAGAGACAAAGAATAGAGACAAAAGCAAGATCTTTAAATTTTAAAATTGCGTTTCTTTAATTTCTCCAAATTTTATATAGTTTGATCTCATGAAGCCAAGAAGGTTTTTATAAAATTTGTTTATTCGTGAAGTGTGAGCGTTCATATACACGTACTTAATTATAATAAATTGTTGTATGTAGTAAGCCGTTCAAACTTTTAAATTATTTAACTTTAAATTTCTTTAAATATTTATTACATTTTTCCATTTTTTACGAAATTTTTGGAAAAAAGAACAATTTCACTTAAAAAAGAACAAAATTTTTTAAAAAAGAACAAATTTGGAACATGTCCGGTTTTCAAAAAAAAACCCTGCCGGGTCACCGGGTCACCGGGTCAGTTCGGGTCACTATATGGACCGGGTCACCGGGTCACCGGGTCAGGAGCTCTGACCCGGTATTTTTCATTGGGAAAATATTTTGCTGTTAAAGCATATTTTTCAGAATGTTTTACCAGTTTTTACCACCTGAAAACTTCAATAATAACTCAAAAACTAGCAATAGGAATATTTTTATCTTAATCATGTAGTTTTTTGAATGCTTGTCGCTGTAGTATCCTCATAATATTTGTAATGTCCTGTCAAGCTTTGTAACTTTCTTTCATTCTTTAATCAGATCTAGGTTTGAAATTATGATTGCGTTTAGTCTAAACTAGAAATGAAAATTAGGACATGGGCCCTGAGAGCCTGAAATCTTTATTTTAAAATCTAAAATTTTTCATGCTCCGTCTACTGTAAGTGACTTTTCGCCGTGCTATCATTTTTGGAGGAAGGGGGTCAGACTGTGCGTTTCAAATATCGGTAAGAAGGAAAATCTCAGCAAACAATGTTCACAGATTCTGAGTTTTGTTTTGCATTTTTTATAATTGTTATGGCTTAGGAACTAATGGATTCTGGTTTAATTTTATTTATAAATATATTTCTGAATTCTAGCCGTAAGCAAGAATAATTCCAAAGAATCTCCGCTGAGTGAAACCCTCAACCATACAACTAAATAAAATATTCTACTAAAGTATATAATAATAAAAACAAAAGTGCTAATGTTAAGCTCTATGAATTAGATAATGCGATGACTGCGATGCGATGACAATTGTTTAATTCAAAAAGTTGTAGTTTACTTCACATTAAGTGCGAAATCGTGCAGATCTTTATGTTTTCCGACTTACTTACAATATTTACTTTCCAATGTTACTTTAAGGAAAGCAAAAATTTTGCTTAACTTAATATTTTAGAAGCCAAAAATGTGCTATGCAATAGATTCAACTCAAGTATAAGTATTTTAAATTTTTCCAAGCGTAAGCCTGAATTTTCAAAAATACCGGGTCACCGGGTCACCGGGTCACCGGGTCAGGGGTCGACCGGGTCACCGGGTCACCGGGTCAGCAAATAGTGACCCGGTTTCATCTCTGGTTCAGGTCGTCGGCCAACGGCCGCTTTTGGAGGGCCGGACGCTCGGCCGGCGACCGGGTAGGGCAAATTTTGGGACAACCAACAGTAATGTCATCAACGGAAAGTGTCTCTTTTAATACCTATGAAATAGTCTAAACCACTAGTCCCGGCATATTTTCTTTTAGTTGTTGTATATAGACAACAAATTTACACTTTTACATCTTTTGCAAACTAACTACTGTTCTCTTTAAGCTCTCTAAATCTGGCCTTCCACAAGGTAATTGTCATTTTTATATTGTGTAAGATTCTAATACATAATGAAGTTGGAAATAGAATAGGGAAAGAAATAGACCCTAAGTAAAGTAAAGTATCATGGAAGTAAAGCTTCATGCCCGCTGCACTCTTTATAACCAGCATAAAAGCCGTCATACTGGCCAAATTCGATTAGAAGACCTGAAGCAGAACCGACAACTGCAACATCGGCTGGGGCACAGTAACGACATACTTACGAAGTAGCGCTGCAGCTTTCTGTATAACACTTTATACTTGAGTTAAATAAAACTTCAGGTCCTAACCGTACATTTTCCTAGTGTTTCAGATCAAGACGAGCGATGTTCGACTTCCAGGCCGGCAAAAGCTAAAAGCACTAACTGTAGAAAAGCAAGAGTAGATAATAATTAAGAGCGGTACACTCTTAGTAGTTAAGGCCAGGGACATGATCTGCACGATAACGGCTGACCCTCCCCCACAAATGAGTATCTAGTACATATTGGTGTAAGTTTACTCGCTTGTATGTTTATTGCAGCCAAAAACGTTCTATCAACAGCTGGCCATTTTCGAGCTTCAACACAAAGGCAGGTAATTGGAAGAACTCACTCACCGCTCGCTAGCTGATGAGCTGTCGCAAGGCCTCTCCACAAAGACAACCAAAGTCGGGGTCTTTCCCATTACCCCCCCCCCCACAGCTCTGAAGAAGTACCGAAGAAGCACAAGTTGACTGATCGAGTTGAAATTTGGTGAAGGTAGGTGTTCGGACATGCTGATTTCAAAAATGCAAAAATGTTAAGATTTATAAAACATTTTTATAAATTTTAAAATTTAGTTTGGTGACGGGGGACCAAGGGGAACCGAAAAATTTTTGCTGAAAACTTTCTTACAACGGTTTTTGGGGGTGCTGATCACGAATCTGAAATTGGTTTTTCGATTCAGCTTTTCGTTAGCTCAGGATAAGCTTACATCTTAAGCTTAAAACTTTAGCTTATATTAAGCTAACGAAAAGCTGAATCAAAAAACTGATGTCAGATTCGTGATCAGCACCCCAGAAAACCCCTGCCAGCAAGTTTTCAGCAAATACCAAACTAAAATTTTTAAATTTTTGCATATTTGAAATCAGCAGGTGCGAAAACCTACCGCCACCAAATTTCAACTCAATAATTCAAATTGTGCTTCTTCGGTACTTGTTCCGAGCTGTGGGGGGATAATGGGAAAGACCCCAAGGTCGATAACTTTGACTGCGTCGAGGTTATCCACATTTTGGATGTAGGAAACTTTAAACCATAGAGTCACCCCCACACTTTTACATATTACCCGGCAAGCTGGGAAGCCATTGAAGTCAGTACAGAAGGCTAAACGTTGACACCTAGCAAAGCGTACCGATGTGATCATCTCACTGAAGCGGTGTCACGGTGCAAATCTTCCACCCGTGCAAAACTTCCCCCCGGAAGATTTGCACCGGTGCAATTCTTCTCCTCGGAAGTTTTGCACCGGTGCAAATCTTCCCCCGGGGGGAAGATTTGCACCAGCAAAATTTCATTGTTATTAAAAATAATAACTGCAAATGAGATCTTAGCTAAGCTCTGGCTTATAGTTTCGAAATTGTAAGATGCAGCGTAATCGAAACATAATGTTGTTTAAAACAACGCGATGATGCTTCTTTAAACTTTAGCTTTCACATTTGAGGGCAAATGGATTGGCAAATGGTAGGGTAGCTAGCACAACAAAACAGCTATCACAATTTACAGGTTTCACAATAAATAAATTAATTTTTTAAAACTGACCAGTGCTTGTTGTCATGGTATGATTTTTCCCCCTTGAAAATTTTGCCCCCGGAAAAACTACACCGGTGTGAATTTTCCCCCCGGAAAAATTACATCGGTGTGAATTTTCCGGGGGGGGGGGAATTTTGCACCAATGCAAGAAATAATACTTATTTAAGTTTCTAAGTTGAGTTTGGCTCATAATCGAAGCAATAAAAATCCCGAATCCCGAATCGAATCGAATCGTAATCAGCCAAAATTCATTCATTACTTGCATTTGATAAATCTTATAAGCGAAAAATTCTTAAATAAATGATAACTTCTACATAATCATTTTTAGGGTTCTAATATATTGTGTTTCCATTTCTAAGTAAAAACAAATAACTTAAAACATTGGAAGTAGTAGACATAAGCCGGGTCTAGGCCACTTGAGGAATGCAGCTATACTACATTCCTCAAATGCCATAAATTCCTCAAATGCCAGACATTTCTCAAATGCCATAAATTCCTCAAATGCCATACCTTTCTCAAATGCCATACATTCCTCAAATGCCGTACATTCTTCGAACACAACCCTAATTCCTCAAATGGAACGCAGTCTTACTACATTCTTCAAATGGAATGCAGTTCCACAACATACCGAAATTGTCTAAACCCCTCTACATTCCTGAAATTTTTGATAACTAAATCACTGCATTTCTCAACTCCAAAAAGCCTTAATTTACTGATATTAGAACAGATGCTTTGGTGTCCCTAATTCCAGATTTGGAGCTATTTCTAACAAAAGGATCTATTTATAGCTCAGAACTCAGTTGCTCCACAAAATAAGGTATTTTAAACCAGAGCAAGCTGAGTTCGGTCAAGCCTTAACGACAGTACCGCTGCTACCGCTGTTATATCCTACTTATTCTACCTAAATAAACCACTACAGAAAACATTTTTGATCGGGAGCCTGAAGGTTATTGTTTTGTCGCACTTTAAAAAAGGACAAAAAAGATGTTTAGATTTGTCATTTGTAATTTAAATAAGCATTATACAGTAAAACTCAAAGTAAAAATAGTTCTGTTCAGCTGGATTTGTATTCAGAAAATTAGAATGTAGTTCGAACTATAAAAAATATGTACTTTTTATGCTAATATCAGACCAAATCTTACATATGACCATTGTTTAAAAAAGAAAGCGGATGTTAGGATTTCATTTGTTTAATTTTAAATTTGCAAGAGAACACTTTTGAAAAAATGCTTTAAACCGTTTTTTCAATTACAAAGCATTTTCAAACAAATCTAGCACTTATCAAATGATTGGTAAAGAGAAAATATAGTATTTAAAGTTTTCCCACCATTACAAATGTGTCAGAAATGTATGACATGTTGTCAGGACAGAATTACAACGAAATATCCTGTTATAAAATTACAACGCACTCCAAGAAATTTCATTAGTGTTAAGAACATGAACGGAATATAAGAATGGCTGATTCACTTTGATGATATTAGTGCTAAAATGTAACCTGAACGATTTATATTTTGCAGCAGGTTTTAAAAATTGCATGGAGTTTCAGATATTCAGAAACTTGCAAAAATTCATGGAATGCTAAGAATGTTTGATTCACTCTGATCATACCAGTTAAAATATGTAAAATGAGCAGCATTATTTAGTAGCAAGACTGTAAAAAATGCATAGAATTTCAGATATTTAAAAAATGCAACAAGTGTAAAGAATGTGTGTACTATATTTACAAAACCAGAATGATTCAGAATGTAAAACATTCCAAATATCTGCTGTCGTAAAAATATCGTGAAGATCTGGTTCTGTAATAACAGTTTGCTAAGCAAAAAATGTAGTCTAGGTTATTTGAAACTTTTGATCAATGTGTTCCTGGTAAATTCTTTCAAAATGTCAGTCTCCTGTTACTAAACAGATATTCAGACTATTTTAAGAATTTTGAACATTTAAAGTCATCAGAGAAGTAGCCTTAGTTTAAATGAATGTTGGTTTTTGCTGGAACAAGGGTGAGCTCTCATTGGAATTTCAAAACTAGAATGATTCGACATATACAACATTCCAAATATTTGCTTGAGTAAACATATACTGAAGATCAGGTTCTGCAATCTCTCTCTCTCTCTCTCTCTCTCTCTCTAGCTTTTTATATTCAAAACATGCAGGCTAGTTATCGGAAACAGTTCATCATTTTATTCCTGGTAAATTCTTTCAGCACATTAGCCACCTGTTACCAAACTAGTATTAAGCAAGTTCTAAGAATTTCGAACATTTGAAATATTCATTTGGGAAGAAATGTCAGTTTTCAGTTTAAATGTATACTGGAATATACTGCTAAAATCAGTATCAGCTCTCACCAGGATTTACAAAATGGGAATGATTCTGAATATAAAACATACCAAATATTTGTGGTGATATCTCTAAAGATATAGTTCCGTAATATATCCTACAGTACAAATAAGTAAAATTCGTGGAGTGCAAAGAATGTTTGATCCAATTTGATGATATCAGTCCAAAAAATGTAAGACTAGTATTTATATTTCGTAGCACCGGCTTAAAATGCATGGAATTTCAGATATTTAAAAATTGCAAAAAATTTATGGACTGTTAAGAATGCTTGAATTAATTTGATGATGTCTGATGAAATATATGTGGAATGCACATTATTAAAATAAGTAAAATACTGATAGTTATCCATTCTTTAAATTTTTGCGCTAGTTTCATAGATATAAAATAAGCAGATTGCTAGATTATTTAGTTGTCAGTCTATTTTGAGAAAGCTAGGATGCCTTTACTGTCTCGAGAAAACGAACCAAACAAATTAGTAACAGGCTTGGCAAATTTGAAGTGTAATGATGTTATACTTCAAAAGCCTAATACACTATATTCAAAAATACTTTGACACTGGATTCCGAGGTACGACCGATGGAAATAAAGTTCACTATGTCCAGATACATAACTTTAAATTCTCAGGTAAAAACTGTCAACAACTTCAAGACTTTTTCAATCAGTGGGTTCCTGAGCTGGAGCAGAATTTGTTACCACCAGGGAATGTTATTGGTGCTGTAACTTTTATTGATTTTGATGATGACAACACTCCTAGTGCATTCTCGTCAATGATGAAGCACGATAGACTCAGAAATGTGCAGGATATGGATATGCTTGCTGACAAATTGATGAATGAATTCGTTAAAATGAAAAACGAATTTCTGGTGGTTATGGATCCGAACAATCCTTTCAATAATTCTGCTCTAAATTTTATGATATAGATGACTGCAAATCGTATGAATGAAGTAAAGTTTTTGTTCAAAATAAACAGTTGAATTTAGTGAAATTAAGTCTTACGCAAATAAAAGAAATAAGGTAGGGAAAGTCATAATGTTGAAACAAGTTTTCAATTTTTTGATAAAAGCAACAGCAGTTAAGTCTGGTTTATTAAGTAGTTCAGTTAACAACGTTGTAGAACAGGCAAGTTCTATAGCCAAGTTGATGTATATAAAATCAGCTGCACATTGTAGCTTATTTCATTTTGTTGAATGATTTTGTCATGAGTGCAATCGCCTTCTTTGCGATAAATTGCATCAGAAATTCAAGAACTTGGAAAGATTGCATTAATACCGGAAGCGACTCTTTTGTTTCAACATTATAACAAGTTTCATCCCTGTAGTTCATCATTTCAAGATTAGGGCACCTTGTCCATCTGAGGCAGCTAACGACCGATCAGCAATGGACAGTTCATTATATCGTTAGTCAAACTTGCTTAGAATGGAATTCCAGTGAAAAGTTAAGAAGCTTTTCTGACAGCCTAGACTTGATTTCAAAAAATCCTTTCTGATGCTCAAGTTTCGAAGTGATGCCGACACAAAACCCGCGCGATCGCTTTTTGTTTTGAAAAGGCTATGCGTGCTCGCAACAATAAAGTAATTGTTATTGATGCCAATACCAATGGAATGCTCCGCTACGGAATGCCTGCGCATGGATTGAACGCGATTGCATGTCAATGTTCTGCTTATTTTGCATTCCAAATGGCTGTACGCTTTCTTGTTCATCATGAGAAATCATCGCTCCTTGCCGCCGCCGCCACCACTGCTGAGACCTCCGTCTCAGCATCGTGAATTAATATGAACACAGTTACTTACTAACTATGAAGGGAAATAGCGCTGATGTTGTTGAAGCATTTATTGAAAATAGACAACTGCAACCTAAATCCTGAAAAATTTCATATTGTTATTGTTATA
>JASAND010006599.1:0-18636 GCA_030248195.1 Trissonchulus latispiculum
ACTAGCGCTACTGCAAGAATGTGTTGCCCACAACAGATTTTTCTGTTTATTTTTCTGCCATAACTTTCGCTAGACGCATTTTCAGAAAATGTCGCAAGAAGGAAAGTTGCTCAGCTCGACGAACTGTTTCGTTTGAGCTCCATATCGACCACTTTCTGAGAAATTTTTCAAAATCCGGAATTTTCCGGAACGAATATCTCGAAATCCGTAAATTTTCGGGAAATTTCGGGTTTAGTTTCGAAATCAGCGTGGTCGAATTACCCTATGACCAACTTTTGAGTGAAATCGGAAACAAAAAATTTTTCGACCCAAAATCCGGATTTCCGTAAATTCCCGGATTTTCGGCCATAACTTTCGCTAGACGCATTTCCGGAAAATGTCGCAAGAAGGAAAGTTGCTCAGCTCGACGAGATCTTTCATTTGAGTACCATATCGACCACTTTTAAAGAAATTTTTCAAAATCCGGAATTTTCCGGGTCGAATATCTCGAAATCCAAAAATTTTCCGGAAATTTTGATTTCAGTTTTGAAATCAGCGTGGTCGAGTTACCCTATGACCAACTTTTGAGCGAAATCGGAGACAAAAAATTTTTGACAAAATTTTGGATTTTGAAATTTCGCCTTGGTCCCCTTACCTTGGTCCTTACCAACCGAAAAATTCCGGGATTCGCCATTCCCGGAATCCAGAAGGTATCGGAGCCATCTTGCTTCCGGGAGATGTCCTAGTCAAGGGCTTCAAAATAAGGTATCAACCACCCCTGTACCCCTTCCCAATCTCGAGATCTAGGGGGGGGACAGACGGATAATAATAATAATAATAAGCTAAATTGGCATGAATGGTTTGCCGCCGCTTCTTTCTTTACGCAGGTACGTTTGTAGCGTCGATTTTAATCAAATCGGTGGGAAAAAGCATTTTCCGTGCTGTTTTCGGAAAATGGTTGCCCTTAAAGGGGCAGTTGGGATAAGAAGCATTCTTTCGAAATGGTTGCCCTGAAAGGGACAGTTGGGATAAGTAGTTTTTCTTGAAGTGGTCGGCCTTGAAAGGGCAGTTGAGATAAAGAGTTTTTCTGGAAATGGTTGCCCTTAAAGGGGCAGTTGGGATAAGCAACATTCCCTTGAAATGGCTGCCCTTAAAGGGGCATTTGGGATAAGGAATTTTTCTGGAAATGGTTGCCCTTAAAGTTGCAGTTAGGATAAGCAACATTCCCTGGAAATGGTTGCCCTTAAAGGGGTAGTTGGGATAACTAATTTTTCACTAAATATCGCTATACGTTACTTGATACACCCTCTTAAAGGGTGTCCTACCAAATCCACCAGCTCAACTTGACTGACGAGTTCGAAAAAACACTGATATTAGGCTTCCTAAACAATTTGCTCACTGTTGCGGATTCCAACAGTGTAACTTTTGGCCATATCTCGAGATCCATAGGAGCTAGAAAAAGTTCGATTGCGGATTTGGAATCTGCGTTCCCGAATTACCCTATGACCGGCTTTTCAACCAAATCGGACATTAAAGGTTTTTATCCATTTTTGACACCTTCACCTGAAAATGGTTGCCCATAAAAGGGCAGTTGGGATAAGAAATTTTCGAATAAATATCGCTAAAAGTTACTTGATATACCATTCTAAGCCGTGTCCTAGCAAATACACCGGCTCATCTTGACTAACGAGTTCGAAAAACAACTGATAATAGGCGTTTCCAGAGAACCAGAACCACCACCTTCGATTTTTAAAAATTTAAATTTTAAATTCCCTGCCCTGGTCGACTGGGTGGGTCTAGAGCGATGAAATTAAAATGGGCCAGGTTTGGGACCAACCCCCACATACCCACCAAATTTCAGCTCCGGGCGTTGAGCCTAGCTTGAGTTAATAGGGGGGGACAAGAAGAAGAAGAAGAATAATAATAATAATAATAATAATAATAATAATAACACGACGAGAATAAGGGTTTGCCCTTTTCCTTCGGAAGTAGCGGCAAACCAAAAATGTTTTCCGTAGCCTATGCCAAGTTGGTACAAATTTGATGTGTCAATTTAATTTAATTTAATTCTGCGAAACGCAGCCAGATCCGTCTACGAAGTGGCCAAGTATGATACTCAAATACGTAGTTACACACATTTTTTTACAAATTTTCATTCAATTTGTTCACCTCGAAGACAAGCAGATCTTGATTTAGAGGTAAGCTAGCACGTTTGCACATTTCAGGCATAATCGTCCCTGAAACAAAAAGACTTCATTCAATATTTGGATCAACATTGCAAAACAACGAGCTTTCGCGCTCCCCTATAATAAAGATCATCATCAGAATTCAAATTATCACAGCGGATAGCGGAGACCCTATTTCGCTCCAGGAAATTACAAATATCTGGAGAACAATGTCATCAAAAATTATGAAAATGAGCATACGCAGTGGATGACCAATAGGCATGGTTATATGGCCACAGTAGGCAATTATTTGATTTTTGGGATCATAATATTTCAGGAATAGGAATACATCTCCTACAAACAAAAAATGAAACCAAGTTAAAATAGTAAAGCGCTATCAATTTTGTTTCAAAAAGTGAACAATGTTTAATATGGTAGTTTGTGGTTCATTCCACTAATATCACATTTACCACAAAGAGTATGCGTGCACCGAAACAAAACCTTATTTACTGGTTGCCTCAGCTAATTAATTTCATGCAACACTAACTGACTCAATCACAACTACGTAGCGTTTATGCTTCCGACTCAAGGACAATGAAACCGGGGATAAGCACCAGCACCTCATACTCTGCAAGAGTGGAGATTTTACCAGAGGAACTTTGATCTTTTACCGACAAAAACAGCGCGAGATTACTCCTCAACCAATAATTTTAAAGTATACACAGTATGTATATCCAGAGAAGCAAGCATTTATACTTTATTCAAGCAATAATCAAACCATGACGCAAACAATTTCCTATAAAAAATTCAAGCAAAAATCTAATTAATTACACAACTTAACAGCATTAACACGGCAAATCTACTCGCTCAAACCAGAAAGAATAAAACGACAAATAAAAGCAAAAACTTATCGAAGCAAGCAAAACAAGAATGGAAATAACGTTCGCGTGCCTTTACCATCTTTGTCGAACCGATCCAGGATCATGTCACCCTTTCCGACGCTCACAATCTCCATAAACACATTCCACACATTCTCTGGGTGGGCAAGCTCTTCAATCTATAATCAGATAAAAACCCAAAAATAATTAAGAACTGAGCATCAACCAGAGTACAGATAACTATTGTTATCAAATATAGTTGGGGGTTACTATTTTATGCCGTGTATGGATCGGTTCTAAAAAGTTTAAGGTTTCAGCGTTCAAGTTTTGAAAATTTCTTAAAGCTTTTCAATGCTTATTATTTGAATAAGCTTTCCACTGCTTTTCAATGAGAAGGAGTCTACCACCCCCTCATTTTATATTATTTGTTTAGTATCCAGTATGTGAAAATGAATGAAATGAACTTAGTGAACTTTTTGTAATCTTAGCAAAAGAATTTACATAAAGACGCAGGCTGTAATCACAAGGAATGTACCCCTTTACTCTTTACCAAGATTCTTTCATTGAAAAAGTATATATCAGTTTAGCATACCGTGGAGTTATTCTCATCTGCACGCTGTTTGTTAAAGCTGCTTATGTAACAGGGTCTCGTTGTCCCATTTTTCCGGGGAAGAAATGGCCACAGACGGAACTGAGAAGGGCTCAATTTCTGAAAGCAAAATGGTGGTTATTACAACATTTCGTAACAGAACACATCTCGCGTTATTCTTCTTGCACACACTCTGAGGACGAAGTAATGCTTTGTGAGGAAAAGGACTTTTTGAAAAATATGTGAAAAAATATTTTCTACTGCATCAACAGCGAAATAAGCTTCAAGAGTAAAATACATAAATAAGTTTAAATAGTAAAACAAAGTAATTAGTTTTCGTTTTAATTGCCACGTATTGTGCTGGGCGTAATCAATAGATTTTTGTGGGGGGGGGCGGCTCGGAGGAGGCTTCTTGAGGAGGGAGTTGGCAAGAAGTCCGAGGTGCAAGGAATTTTTGCGAAGGGAAAATTTTACAAAAAATTTTCCTTTACAGCGCAGTAAAAAATTAGACTTCATTGCAAAAATAAGCAGATTTTGTGGCCAAAAAGGTAAGAATTGAGTAAAAGCCATTTTTGGAAATTTCTAGGGGAGGAGGAAGGGTGTCTATGGAGATACCGCCTGTACGGCATCTCAGGTGAAGCGGACAGTTTTATGAGGAGAGATGGTGATTACCATTATCCCCCGCAACTAAGACAAACCCAGCATTATACAGTATTATCTGCAAAATAAACTAACGCAAAACTGTCTAAAACTACTTACAAAATGCTCAGCAAGCATATTGTGAAAATTCTGATAAGTATCAGTTTTCTTCACACGAAATTTCCTAAAACGACAGAATTTAAGACTACAATAAAGCAGATATTTTTTAGAAACTTCCAATCTTATTCCATGTAGCGAAGGAAAGAACCAACAAAATGTTCTTCTATTCAATGAAATCACAAACGTGAAAAACGACTGCTGAATTCGTGGTTTCACGAAGTTGTCCCTGCCATTCAAATGTAATGTAGTCTAAAACAACACAGGTTCAACAACAAATCCTTTTTAAGCTTTAATTCGGATCTAAGAAAAACCAAGAGTACATAATAACTAAGAGTGTGACAAGCGTCACACTCTTAGTTACTAAGCTCGGGACATCATCTGCACGATAACGGCCCACCCCCCCACAAATTAGACCCCAGTGACCCCCCCCACAAATGAGTACCTAGTACACATTTGTGTACCATCACTCGCTTGTATCTTTATGTGTTGAAGCTCGAAAGTGGCCAGCTGCTGATAGAACGTTTTTTACTTCAACACATAAAGATACAAGCGAGTGATGGTACACAAATGTGTACTAGGTACTCATTTGTGGGGGGGGGTCACTGGGGTCTAATTTGTGGGGGGGGTGGGCCGTTATCGTGCAGATGATGTCCCGAGCTTAGTAACTAAGAGTGTGACGCTTGTCACACTCTTAGTTATTATGTACTCTTGGAAAAACTTAATAGTCAGCGTTTGTAATTATATATGTACCTAAAAAGTTTTTCGGCAATGTCCATGTCGCACAAATCAAAGCCTTGGTGACCATCAAAGCAGTCTTCCAGGATGACCTAAATAATATAGTACACAATTATTTCTACATACAGTAGATCGCTGAAGGAAGCTTATCATTATCTTCAATTCTCGCTGCCCTACGCGTCTTTTCGTCTTTCCTTTTCCAACAAACTGTCTCAATCTATGAAAAGAACAAGTAAAACAGACAATTTTGATTGTTATTCTGTCGTTTTGTCTAAGGCAAGTCGCAGCAGTCAGTTTAGATTGCAGAAACAAACTATAGCTGGGTCATCAAAATTATGTTATAACATATTACTGTGTCGAACTGCCAGCACTTACATTCACAGTAACATAAAGATGAGCTTCACTTTTCTCCTTTTTCCGCTGGGCTTCTTGAGATCTAAAATAAAATAAATGAAACCACTTTGGATCATAGTATACCAAAGTTAATTTTAAAGTAATGTTTTGATCCAACACTTATTGTAAAAAAGGTTGACGTAAAAAAAGATTGACAGTCAAAAAGTTACCTTTCTTCCTCTAGTCGTTCCCGTAGCTGGGCAGGTATGTCTTTTTCTGTCACTGGTTGCAAAACATCACCTAAATCACATTTGAACACCATCACTCCCAAGATAAAACTGAACCGAAAAAGCAAGTAATACCAAGAGTACATAATATAAGAGTGTGCCACTAGGCACAGTCTATGTTATCAGAGCAAAAACTATGCTCTGCTCGCTAACGGCCCCCCCGCAAATCAGACCCATCACTTCAAAGAATTTTGAGCGCTATGTTTATGTTTTAAAGCTCGAAGCAGGCACAAATTCGCGCACGCACTGCTTGTGTTTTCGAGTGTAAGCACATAAACATAGAGCGAGTGAGCGTTCCCCCGTTTCGACTAGGTACTGATTTGCGGGGGGGGGGTCACTAGGGTCTGATTTGCGGGGGGGGGCCGTTAGCGTGCAGAGCATAGTTTTTGCACAGATAACATAGAGCTTGCCTAGTGGCATACTCTAAAGGTAAGTAAAATATCAGAAAATGGCATCCAGCTCACGACAGTGAACCATACTTTTCTAAAGCTGATCAACTGATGAATATTGACAAACAACAAAACAGAAAACCCTCATTTATAACAGATTCAATGAAAAGTCAAACTAAGGCAACAGATTAGAGACTACTATTTCTACGTACTTAGACAGGAATCCCGTATGTACACAAGCATATAGGCATTAGTGCAATGTCGCTGAGGAAGATCATCATCGCCGCCGAAGTTAGCCTCAGTAGCTTCTTGGCGACTGCATCGACTCACAACATCGTCATCAAACTTGCACCACTAAAAATAGAAAACAAAATCCGACAGAAATGATCAAGCCAAATGCGTAATCATCAAAAAGAGGCGAGGGTAAAATTTAAAGCATCAAGTTCAGCAGTTAAGTCTACGTGTTCGCGAACAACGTGAACTATGCAGTGGCAAATTGTGCTCTCAGGAGGGTGGGAGGCGAAGGAAATAACGTGCATTCATAATTTTGTTCAAGATAAGGGAGCATGAGCGTGGAAAATTTTGAAAGCAATCGTTCATATAATGCAAATGCAAAACCAGAAGGCCGCGGCATGCAATACACTCACAGGTCCGCACCGGGGGGGGGGGTCTAGACCCCCCTCTTTTGGGGTGACAAAATAGAAAATTTTTCCCATTTTTATAGCAAAAACAGCTATTTTTAAAAAATTTTCGCGCCTTCGGCGCGATAATTTAATTTTTGTAGGAAATAAACATCCAATGCCCGATTTTTGGGCAAAAATGCTCCGCCCCCAGACCCCCCGCTGCTTTTTACCTTGAACCCCCCCTTTTCAAAATCCTGGGTGCGGGCATGTACACTCAGTCTATATTGAACAACTAAAATTCTAGCGTATCAGAACTAAAACATACTCTGCCACTTCCTTTCGGATTAATGAAGACTACATAATGACCACCATGAAAGTCTCCAGAGTGTACCAGCACTGCATGGAGGGTATATTTGGCCGGTGTGGGTTCACCTTTCTCAAGGAACCTGTCCAGATCAAGCTTTTCAGGAAATTCAAACCTAGAGCGAAATGTCAATAAAATTAACAAAGAGTAATATACTGTGTTGTTAGTGGTGAAGCATTGAGATAATCAATGAGTCAAAAAGATTTCTTCCGGGGTAGTTTCCGCAATGACAATCGCGCATAAGAAGACCATGAAAAGACAAAGCAGAAACTCAAGGTGAGCTGGGGCAGAAAATATTCAAGCAAACGTGCCAGCATGGCGGACCTCTTAAATGTTGGCAAAATTCTACAATAGAACCAACCAATAAAACAAACCTATCGTTAATTTTAACGTTCTGATCCATAACAGGATCATACTGAAAGCGCATCAGTTGCAAATGAAGCACCGGAGGGAATTTCAGGAAAATGACACCCTTATCAGCGTCCTGAAACAACAAAAAATGACTGGCTATATCCACTCATTCAATATATTAAGCTGGTAAATAACAAAATAATTCGAACAGGCCATGAAACAGTTCATCGCATACCTGCAGACCAAAGTCTCCAGCATCATACTTGTTATCGCCCTCGAGAGATTCCGGTTTCACGTAATCCTCGAACGACTCGTATACTGAAAAGCAATAATCCTAAACATTATTGCGGATTAACAACTTTTACAAGTAATGCAATATTGCAACACCATAACAATATTATACAATTCAAGAAATCGGAGAAAATAAACCAAGCTTGAAACGACTAAAGCACAGGAAAATTTATACACACCGTTTCCTTTAATATTAAGCTGGATATCGTAAAAGGGCTCTTCTCGTTTTGACTCAAAGTCCACATTCTTACATTTGATGAAGGACTAAATAGGAAAAATACAGACTAGAATACAGAAATAGGAAAAATACAGACTAGAATACAGAAGCAAATATTACAAAAACAATGCACGCTTAAGGCCATCAACTCTCCAGCATGTTTCAGCTCGAAATGCATTGTCACAACAAAAGCAACATGGCCATGGTCTGCCTGGTTTCATAAGCTTAACTTGAATGCTTTTAACCAACAACAAACAAGTTATACCAGAAAACTTATATAATGGCACACTACAATGCCATACAGAATGTCGTTTGAATTACATAACATACTGCAATAATGAATCTGTGGGAGACAGTAAAAAAAGGGCAAACAACGAGCATTATGGCAGAAGTTCTTTACTCTAACGATAAAGTTCTGATCCGTGCAATAGCTATCCCTTTCCCTTTTCATGGATCTCCCACAGAAACTTGCGAGAAGGCTCAGTATTTAATAAAAACTTTTGTGCCCAACCATATCATAACCAAACAACCTTTACCTTCATTTTTCCTTCAAACAGCTTTGGTATTGTTCCTTCAACCGGGCTGCCTTTCATTTTGCTTTCAAGGTTATCCAAAAGCTAAAAACATTTACAAGAAAATTTTAACAAATTTTTAGCCATCATCTGCGGAAATTTGCACACGTTACTTACTAGTCAAAGCAAATTTACATAGTGGATAACAGTGGAGCAACTACCCGGATTTCTGTTATCAGCTTGAACCAGATCTAAGCTAGGCACGCTAGAATTTGTTCGAAGGTATATACGTACAGAGTTTTGGGGTAATCAGCCGGTAGCATGCAAATAATGTAATTGTAGCTGATACCCGAGAGCCTGACAGCTGAACCACTCTATTGTGTACTCTTGGCTAAACGATTGAGAGGACGCACAGCTAAACCCATTCGTAGACCTTGTACAATACAGCAATTTCCTTCAATTCTTTGCTGAGAAGAACTGGTAATTTATTTTGGACGGATTGCAACTGCCAAGGCAAAAATGTTCTAAGTTTTGATAATCCTGACAAATCAGTTATGAATAGAACACGAGCCGGCAAGGTTGATTTGCGAATACATATTGAAACATTGAAAACGTGCCTGGAGTCACTAAGTCCTAATACAAAATTGTAGAAGCAGAAGAGAACAAATTAAACAGACAAAGTAAATCTTATATAGCTGTGTACTCACCACCCTGCAGAGTTCCTGAACATCATGCTGAAGAAATGAATCAAACGTGTCCCAGCTGAAACAAAATTAGACTTACTTTGAACGATCAGCAAATACAGTCATGGCTAAATCTGGCTGCACGGAAAAAGCAAAGCTCAACAGCTGATGCTGGCTTAGAAGAAACAATGCAAAAGCAGACGAATTTAGAAGGTTTCATCAATTTTCAAAAGGAATGGCACCGTCTGTAAGTGCAGCTTGTCCCGAAAGTGGATTAACATTTTAATCAGCAGTCGGAATTATCAAATTAGCACAGAGAATATAACATAACAGTATACCCACCCAAAGGAACGCGTCAGTTTTTTTGTGCCAACAGGTTTATCAGAAAACTGTAATTCATAAAAGACCCGCTGCATTGCCAGAGCAACATTTTTACTGGCATCATCTCCTCCCGTAGGCATTTGATAAACAGCCTAAAATTACAGAACACAAATATAATACAATTTGGCAATTGCATTGGTTAAGGGACTAATTTGGGGGAGGCTAATTTTGGAATGAGCACTATCGTAACCATAAGCAAATTACGAGGTATGAGGAACCTAAAAATCAAATCAAGCTGGAGTATTCTATTAGGTTTAGCGAGATGGATGGAAAATATCCAGAAACAGTCCTTCAATGTCGAAGATAGAACATTAGAGCATTGCTTTAACCAAACAAACAACAGATTAAAGAATTTAGTATGGAACTGCACAAGCAGCAGCTTAAGGCTGGCTGGGCTGAAGTTAAGGGATTACTTTGCTTATGAAAACACCTCGCCTAGGCGCACCGCCCAACCGATGTGTACGGAAGAAATACCCCTAGTTCAAGCCAAATTTGCCGGATAAGCAGTGAACAGTTACCAAGTTGACACTGAGCAATTACCTACCAAAAACGTAATCAACAAAGCTAACCAAGTAATATTCAACTGAACATTTCTATGCAGCATAACAGCATAACGATTACTATGATTCCAGATCTGTCGAAATTTCCTTCACAAATCATACCTTCCGCAGCTTGTTAGTGAAAAATAATGTCTGCAAGAGGGAGTTCATATAGCAGGTCGCACCCTGATTTTTCAGTCCTACAAATCCCGTATGCTTTTTGCTGTCCCATCTAAAACAAATTCATAAACTACAATGAAATTTTCTGACCTGAGTTTACGACACTCTACGTATTAAATTAAATTGTTCCGAAAAATCAACTGAAACCAACGTACCTTCTAACAGACCCGCACCCACGATTTTGAAAAGGGATCGATCCAAGATGCCTCTCTCTCTCAATAACGGGGCTCTCTGGGAACTTTGGAAGAATTTTCGCATACTTGCCCAAAAACAGTACATTGGATGTTTATTTCTTGCAAAGAGTAAATTATTGCGCCGAAGGCGCGAAAATGTTGTAAAAAAAAATAGCTGTTTGCCATAGAAATAGCAAAACAGTTTTCATTTTGTCTCCCCAAACGGGGTTCCAGACGCCTGAGATTCTCCTGGGTGCGGCCTTGTCCATTAAATATATACATTACCGCTAAATACATCTAGAACAGATACATTCTCTCTTACTGTACTCCATGCGGAGCATCGGCACTGACATAGACCTCCAGAATAATTGTGTCATCTTTGATGTAGCCTCTTTCAGGATCAAGAACATGCTAAAATATAGAAACGTAGTTAGGTTTATATAGGTTTAACTTCAGTACTACGACAAATAAGCCAGGCGGTCATAATGCTTCAAGAGGTCTAATGATGGGATATGTATATAAACGGACACAATTCTACCACAGGTGGATGAGCGCAGGGGGGATTTCTAATTTCGTAGGAACTTTTCCCTTAAAATCACTATTTTAACTAAAACACGCCAAAGAGGTTTCTGACAAAAATATTCTCTTTAGAAAGTTGCGAAACAGGTTTGTACCAAACTCAAAGTAAGTTGACCTGCAGTTTATCAGCACTACAACTGTTCTCAAACTAATTGAGCGAAAGGTAATATTTTGCTTGGAATGAAGGTAAGTATGAAACTAATGAAACTGCTGAGCTGAGTGCATGACGTATATAATGTTACTTCACAAACGTATCAGCAAATCGGTTGACAGTCAGAAAGATTAACACTGACCTCCCAAAGCATGAAGGTGCTATAGCCCCAGTCATTTTCTTTCTGAAAGAAGACATGCTGTATTTTGCGTTCGTTATGAGGTATACCCTCCTTCTGAGATACCAGTCTTAAAATTGCTTGAGCATTGCAGGACCAATTTCTGAAACAATGTAAAAACTGGTGTATATACAAATTCTCAATGTAACTACACTAACTAATCAAAGGAGCATGGAAAACTAAATACGTATACACACCGTCAGTTTGATTAGAATGGTGAGCAGTCATTACTAGCTATGAGTTCATTTGCATACGTTTGTACAACACTAAGTTTTCTAAGGAGTACGGAACAATAATTCATTTAATGTCGTTGGATCTACAAAATCTGCTAAAACTCGAGACGGGAGCTTGCTTAAACTTAGACAGGCTTTTATCTCGTGTCCGCACCTTCGATCATTTTTGGTCCAAAATCGCAGATTATTTTAAAAATGTAAAGAAATTAAATACCACTCGATAACTAGCTAATAAGGAAATAAACATTTTATAACAACGTTTGTAAAGACACCTAATATGCCCTTGAAGAGTTCATCACCAAAGTTTCTAGTTCTGACTTTGAAACCGAATAACTCTGCCAAAGCTTGATTTCGAACTGGATTATTTTGTCTAGCTTTTGAGAAACTATGGGGGTCACATCCATATTTATATATATTGTTGTTGAAAATATAAAAGGAAACAACTTTTTCTTAGGCTTGAACCTTAACTGTAGTGAAATTATCTATAACAGAATATCGTAATCTGATTACTTTTTATCACTATATCTTTGAATGTTCGTTCTCTGCTCAGTTTGAGAGAAAGCATTGAGACAAACCATTAAACGTCTCTGGTCTTTCTTTAGTAGGTAAGGTAAGGTAAAGGTGACCCCTGGAGAATATCCATCCCTGCTTCAGGGACAAGGGGTGCCGGTGCTCATCCCCGGATACACAGCCGTAGAGCCAGGAGTGTCACCTCAAATGATGACTACATCTGTGGAAGGGGGGGGGCCGGCCCTTCAAGGCATTAAGCCCTACACGGACTCCTGTTACCTTCCCACAATAGTGGTACCCATTTACCGACCAATTAAGGATGGATAGCTGGGTTGGCTAGAGCTCACGGCGAACCGATATGTGCTTAGTCCCTTGCTCAAGGGGATTTGTGAAAGCGTTGTGGCAGCGGGGATTCGAACTTCGGACTATCGGATCCGAAGTCGAACGCCTTAACCACTCGGCCCGCACGGCACAAGTAGGGCTACCCAATTTTACAATTGTTTGTGAAAAGGAGCGAAATACGTTAACATCAACTTTGAACCAAAGCGACCCCAACCTTAAGAAAGAATCAATAACTAAGATGAATCTAATTATCAGATATAACTTTTAGAGAAACAACATACGGCATTTCAGATTCTGCATTGCACTGCAAGAAAAAGCCTAAAGCTTTATTCTTCAACTGATCTCGGGGCATGGCCATGATTTTCCTTAAACAGAAAGAACTCATGTTTGACAGAAAAACCATTATCTCTTTTAAAAGCTAAACTAAGTAAATATGGTCTTGTGAACATAAAGTTTATTGACCCGCATAAACATAAAGACTTAAATCTAAAACAAAACGAGACAATTCACTACTCCAGACTCCAGACATTTGGGTAGACGGCGAGGTTGTAAGGTTTTTAAAACTGTCTACTTCGGTGCTATTACAAAGAAAAACGAGCTAGGCTGTGGATAGTGTTAGATAACAATTAGCTTGCTTACCACGGGATTCCACGAACATAGGTTGGTGGACTCAACTGGGTCTCTTTCATCTTGCTGAAGTTCTTGATCTCAAAACGAAACGTCGCTTCCGCTTTGAATTCATCTAAACATGCACTAACACTATTACGTACAAAGTTTGGATTGACATGACGTCATGTTTTATTTTCGAAAATCTAACTTTTAACAAATGAGAAGGTTCAATAAGGTAATAACAGAAACCAGATGAGGTAGCTTGAAAGAAGATCTGCGGTTTTGCAACCTTATATATCTACACCCTATATCCAGTTGAATATTGTGGCTTTGCAGGGTATTTTTTACAGGGGAGAGGACCACCCCCCCCCCTCCGAAACCGGTCGGCCTCCCCCGGGATGAGGTCTACATTTTGCCAAAACTGGAGAAATTTTCAAAAATTTTCCGGCACTGCCAGAGATTCTTTCATAAAAACGGCTATTTTTAGCCTGCATCCAGGCATTTTTGTGAGAATCCTTTGCGTTTCTACCTGCGAAATACCCGAAAAAATGGAAATTTGGCTCATTTTTTAAAAAAATCCCCCCGGAAAATCCCTAAAAATATTCTGCTTTTCGTGGATGAGTACTACAGCTGATCTCACTCAACCATACCCCGATCTAGTCGATCCAACCTGTGACGCAAAGAGCCATCCGAAGCTGCATAAACGGAAAGCCGAATGCTCTTGGCAGAATGGAGTCGACCTCCTTCCACTGGAATACGGCTCTAGCATTGGAACCTGCCTAGCATTTGAAAAATCCAGACGACTGGCCCTTCCTTAGAAAGCCAATGAAGAATGTTAGCGGAAAGCTCTGCCCGGCTACGGTTGCATAGCCACAGAAGCTGGTGTGACAGTAGGAAATCGTATGCCCCGCTATCAAACCTGCCAACAGATACCCCGCATCAAATTGGCTGGCTGCCACTGAAATCTTCAAATCTATGGTTTTGCATCAGCAAAACCTGAGCCTGTTTTGAAGACCCACAGTTTTGCAGCCACCCTGTCGAAACCAAAAGAAGTTACACTTTACGAACGGTAGAGACTAGCCCTAGCTATCCCCAGATTAAGTCTACGTACACGGACGGATGCAAAAACTTAAGGTGTATTCATAGTTCCTGTCGCAAGCAGACGCGCGTAAACGCGCGTATGGATGCGTTCGTGAGCATGAATTCGTTACAACTGATTTTAAACGGTTAAAATAGCATGTTACAATCAGAGGCGTCGACGCGCGTCTCTATGCGTTTGCTACTATGAATGCCCCTTTACATTGCCGCTGAAATATACATTTATTAACTACTAATTAGAGTGAATCCGGAACAGCGAAGTTTTACCCGTGCTGTCCAACGATAAATCTAATTGGTGACTTTAAAGAATGTAACGAGTGAGAAAATTAAAAGAACGTTGTGCAAATTGTGCAAAATGACGATTTCTGGCAAAATTACCACATTTTGTCGCAACTACTGTCATAAAAATTCTGTGTATATACGCGTAGAGTGCAACTATTTACAAGCCATTTTTGTAGCTTTTGCCAATCGTGCAGGAGAGCCGAAAACGTCTTGCTGAGCCTGTTTTTCGTGGTACAAAAAGCACCAATTTTCCAAAATAGCAAAAAATAGCTATTTTTTAGCATTTTTCGAAAAAATCCCCCCAGACCTGGGGGGACCCACCCCCCAGACTTCCTCCCCTAGAAATTTTTGCCTAGGAAAATGCCAAGTTCTGCCATATTAATCCCCCCTATGGGGCTAACATTTGCTGCAAAAATAAGCCAAAATGGTTTGGGCTTTGGAAGGAAAACTGACACGGAAGAGACATCACCAGAAAAAGCATACATACATTTCTAGCTAGCGCTCGCTAAACGCCAAGCTATGCTAAGCCTGGTTTCAAAATTCAAGACGTTGCCTACTACCACTAAATTAACCGAATAAATTCTTGGCATACGCGCGGCCGATACCTCTTCTGGTGCCAATTTGCCTTCCAAAGCCTAAAGTATTTTGGCTTATTTATCAGCAAATGAAAAAAGTGGGTGTCCATTCAGGTACCAACTTTTGTCCTGAAAAAATCGCTCATAAGGACAAATTTTCAAAAATTTTCCGGCTTCGCCGAAAATTTTTAGTTAATTTTTGCCTATTTAAGCACAAAATTCGCTTATTTTTGGCGATTACTATAAAAATAGCACAGTTTTAGCATGTTTTTAGAAAAATTTTGCCCCCCCCCCATAAATAACTCGCTCCCCGAGGGCGCCCCAAGACAAATTCTCTAGAATAAGCCCAGTTTTAGCTCTAGGAATGGAATTTAGAAAAACAGTTTGCGCCACGATGATAGACTCTGATGGGGATATATACAATGTGTGAAAATTAACAAAAATGGGAAGGGTCAATTTTTAAAACCAATCGCGTCTCATGCTACTAACTTCGACCCTTACGAAAAGCCAGTCTTATATATATTTATAAATCTATATATATATATATATATATATATATATATATATATATATATATATATATATATATATGTATATGTATATATATATATATATATATATATATATATATATATATATATATATATATACAAGTGATAAAAATGCTCCTCCGGAGCATGAAAAAGTGATATGGGTGGTGGTGAGGTTGTAAAATCAAGACAGGACTAGTCTTACAAATGCTTAATATGGGGCTAGGTTCAAAAAAGACGAGGACTAGGTTGTGGACGAATTAATATGGGCACAGCTTCGCCGAGCAACCCATATTCGCGGACTGAAAAAGTTATATATATATATACATACGTATTACATATGTATATATATATATATACATATACATATATATATATATATACAAGTGTTCAGTTTTAGTTACGGTGGGTAAATAATATACCTGGGCTTATTCTACTGGGGGGGAGCGGGGGGCACCCTTCCCCCCCCCCCCAAAAATCGCCCCCCCAAAAGTGGGTGCCCCTTTTGGTACCAACTTTTGCCCTGAAAAAATCGCTCAGAAGGCCAAATTTTCAAAAATTTTCCGGCTTCGCCGGAGATTTTTAGTCGATTTTTGCCTATTTAAGCACTAAATCCGCTTATTTTTGGCGGTTGCTATAAAAACAGCGCAATTTTTAGCATGTTTTTAGAAAAATTTTGAAAAATTTTCGCCCCCCCCCAAAAATGACTCGTCCCCCGAGGGCCCCCCCAAAGAGCCCCCCCAAGAAAAAATCCCTAGAATAAGCCCAGATATACAACTATGATAAACGAGTTTTAGCGGAAGCAAACATTCCTTTCGATAAACTCTTAATATTTTAGTCCAGCACAACCAAATTACCATATAGTTTACGTATATAAGCAACTTGCAGCGATTGTTTAACTGCTGGAATTGTTATTATTGACTGACAATAATGGCACTGTATATGACAATCGCCATGGCGAAGCGTGAAAGCCCGCGAATATGGGTTGCTCGGCGAAGCTGTGCCCATATTAATTCGTCCACAACCTAGTCCTCGTCTTTTTTTTGAACCTAGCCCCATATTAAGCATTTGTAAGACTAGTCCTGTCCTGATTTTACAACCTCACCACCACTACTTGTCCTGCAGTCATTTCAAAGGATCCCTTTCCAGCAATGCGGCAATGGATACAAGGAGCTTGAACAGTGCCGTAGGTAGAACAGAAAAGTGATTATATAAATATACCGCCAGAGGGCCGAAAAGAGGGTTTGACCAGTGGTCAGTAGGCCCCATAGACCGTAGTGACCACTGGTCATTTCCACCGAAATCGGCAATATGCCCATTGAAACGAGCGTAGTCGATTTACTATATACGTATGCCCCCAACCAAAACGCCGAAAACCGCTGTCTAAGGGGGTTTGACCACTGGTCACTTCCCTCGACTTCAGCAATATGCCCATTGAAACGAGCGTAGTCGATTTACTATATGTGCCCCGAACCAACACGCCGAGAAATGCTGTTTATAGTGAGTTTTCCCTGCTTTGACCCTGGGCGAGGAACCTCGGGAGCCATGCTGACCAGTGGTCACTTCGGGCGGTATCGGCAGTATGCTCATCGTTTTCAGCGACCCCAATTTACTATATATATGCGTACCACCCCAAGGCCGAAAAACGCCATTTTTAGTGACTTTTAGGCCATTTCCAGTAAAAGTGGGACTTAGAAACATTCCGCCCAAACAGGCCAAAAAATGCAAAGTTTGGGAATATCTCCTGAAAGCTACAGAGCGAAATTAAAAAATCCCCCTCGTTACTTTGTGCGCATAGTCCGAAATATTCAAATAAAATAAACCAAACCGATCTAGCTGCTAACCTGTGAAAAAAGTCGATCACAACCGAAGTGCCAAAATAGCGAAAGTCGGACTTTGGGGCCTTGGCACAGAGCCAAAATTAGGCAGTGTGCCAAAATGACCAAAAAAATGTTGCATGGGAGGACCCTGCCTACCAACATATAATAGTAGTATAAGACCAAAATGCCCATATCGTTCCAACACTGCGCTGACATAAGCACTTCCGAAAAGCGTTATTAACCGAGAAAAAAACAAACGCACGGTAACTCCCGCCTAGTGCAAAATTTCGAAGTTCGGAATTTTAAACAAAAGTATGGTGGTACTTGTAGTACTACTCGAGTACTTTACGATGGTAACATTTTTACCCCTCCCGGACCTCTAATTAGCTGGCACCAGGCCAATACGGTATCCAGGGGGTCGCGCAGACGCCATTATACCCATATTATGTGTATACAAGAACAAAAAGTGCTCCTTCGTCGCATGTAAAATGCATATGAGTCATCGTAGGCAGGTTGAACATAAGCAAAAACTAGCCTGTAAAATACATATGAGTTCCGTAGGGAGGTTGTAAATTAAGGAAAACAAGTTGCAACCGCTTAACATATGAGCCTGTCCTACAACGAGGCTCATATTGGCGTTTGTCATAATACGAATAGTTTGCAGATATATATTTTACTTTTATATAAATACATACTGCATAAAGCTTTTCATTACAAATTATCCTTCATATATATAATGTTGATCAGTCATTATAGTGTGCAATATGCTAAATACGGTACGCCATGAGGCGCTCTGACTCACAGCCAAGTGGGAACGCATTCTGCGTGTGTATAATGTGAAAGTGTTTCGAGAATGCATTAGAGGTGTGCCATAGTGTTTCAGGAAATATTAGGTTGCATGTACAGTTCAGCTTGAGCAGTCGTAGTTCACTTCAGTCCATTTCTTCTGGGCCATGACGTCTATTCATTTTTCCGTAATGTGGATGAAGCTGAGGTTCTTTAATGAGGCTTTAATGTGGAATGCACTGTGACGCCAATATGAGCCTCGTTGTAGGACAGGCTCATATGTTAAGCGGTTGCAACTTGTTTTCCTTAATTTACAACCTCCCTACGGAACTCATATGTATTTTACAGGCTAGTTTTTGCTTATGTTCAACCTGCCTACGAAGACTCATATGCATTTTACATGCGACGAAGGAGCACTTTTTGTTCTTGTTTTCTATTATTTTATATATGTATGCTCATGCAGGTATGTATAGATATCTTTCAACAGTAGCAAGCAAGCCACCCACAGCACTCCA
>JASAND010006600.1:0-37222 GCA_030248195.1 Trissonchulus latispiculum
CATCATCATCATCATATCTGGAGCCAATCGGTGAGACCATATAGCCGGGCTAGAGGCGCCCGGTACCCCGGAGAAAGTCCAACACCCCGGGAGGGTCATACCACAGGACGGCCAGGCCTTGGGAGCAATCAAGATGGGCACGCCGGGTTATCGATTTCCTGGGACAGCTCAAGATCAAATGCTCAGAGCGTTTCTTCTTCCTGTAGGCAGTCGGGGCATAGGGGGAGGGACAGCCAGCTGGATCTATAGTATGCCTGTACTGAGCTAGAGGAGGGATTTACGAGTTCGCAATTGTGAGAGTAGAGTTCGATGGGCCTTGGGGATGCTCATTTCGCGGTCGGCAGGGACCGGACCGCGGTCGCCAAATATGGCCCTGGTTCTGTCATGGCTGACTCCGTTATGCCACTCAGAAATCGTTTTCCTCCTCAGGACAGCGTTGGCTGTTGGGAGATCGATTGGGACTAGGTCTTGCGACATTTGCTTCCATTTCTAGCCAACCTGTCGGCTTTCTCATTACCTCTAATGCCGCAGTGGCTAGGCACCCACATTATCTGGATCTGTATCTCGGCCCGTGAGAACAGTTCCAGCTGCTGCAAAGTCTCTGTTCCAGGTCAGTTGCCGTAAGGCGAAGTCCGTTGGAGAGGCGTTCAACCAGGGACAGTGAGTCAGTGTAGATTCGAATCAGATTGCAGTCAGCCGTGGCGTAATTCCTTTGGAGCCATCTGAGGCCTTGATGGACGGCATTCACTTCCGCCCTGTAGCTGGAGCATACTTTTCCAGCAGCGAAGGCCAGATGGTTCCGCCTACTTCTCCGGTTATCGACGATGAGAACGCCACTTCCGCCTTTGCTAGTTCCAGACTCCGCTGAACCGTCCGTCCAGATGTCCAGATCGGCTCTGGGAAGGCTGGAGATAGCTTCTGCACACCGGCTTCTTCTTATTTCCGGCGGCAGTGATTTCTGGCAGGACTTCACTAGTGAGGAATCCGTCTCCACCGTCGTTCTGCGTTCCCAAGGAGGTGATGGCGGTAGTAGGCAAAGAGGCTCTCGAACGCCATGTTGAAGGCAAGTTCCGCTGACGGTTCGACTGACTTCGACTCTCCAGTTCGGTTGGCTTTTGAGGGTCCTAAGTCTGACCTCATGCTGGTCAGCTACAGCACAGTGCCTCAGGTTGGTGGGCGGCAGTCGTAGGCTTTTCTCATAAGCCTTGGTGGACAGTAACTGCACACGGGACTTTAGTGGCATCACTCCAGCTTCCAGCTGGAGTGCCTCCACTGGAGAAGAGTTGTAGCAGCCAGTTATGATTCTGCAAGCCCGATTTTGGACTTTCTCTGCCGTGTGCAGGTGGGTTGGAGCTGCGATGGGCCCCCAAACACCAGCACAGTATTCCAATGCAGACCTGATGAATGTGATGTAGACTGATCTGAGGTCTTCCTTTGAAAGGCCCCAGCTCTTCCCAGCCAGGGCAGACAGGATCTTGGTTCTAGCCCTTGATTTGGACTTCAGATGCGCAACATGGGGCCCAAAATTGAGCAGCCGATCAAACGTGACTCCAAGGAAGGTTACAGAGCTCTTGCAAGGGATATGGTCAGGTCCATATCGCAGATTCAGCTTTCGGTTGGCTTCGGCGTTGTGGGTGGTGAAAATCATACTCTCGCATTTGCCCACGTTCACGTTGATGTGCCATTTCTGGGACCACTCGAGAAGTGAGTTGAGGGCTGACTGGAGGTTAGACTCGGCAGTTGCTGTGTTGGTGTCTTGTGCCCATAGGGCCAAGTCGTCGGCAAACAGAGAGGCTTGTATTCCATTGGGCATGCCTTCCACGATATCGTTGATGAAGACTAGGAAGTGGGGAAGGGGGAGTTTGCAGGTTTGGGGGGGGGGGGGGGGGGGAAAGAGAAGGAAGAGCAGTGGAGACAAGCAGCTTCCTTGGGGCACGCCAAGCTGAAGCGGTTTCAGCTTGCTTTTGGATGAGTTGATTTTAACACAAGCCCTCCGGTCTGCTAGGAACTGCCTTAGCCAACGAACTGTGCATATTGGGGCTCCAGAGTCGATCAGCTTCCGCAAAAGCCCCGGTTTCCAGACCGTATCGAAGGCACGGGAAAAGTCGATAAGCGCCAATGCAGTCCGTTTTGCTTTCCGAGGGTTGGAGAATCCATCGACTATGGACTGGGACAGACGAAGCACCTGGTCTTCAGTTGACGCACCAGGGCGGAAGCCAGCTTGTGCAGGAGAAAAGAAGCCGTTTCTCTCCAGATGGAATTGCAGTCGTTTCTTGACCATTGTTTCCATAAGTTTCGCGATGGCTGGTGTCAGACTGATGGGCCGATAGGAGCTGGTCAGTTGGGGGGATTTCCCCCTCTTCAGGATAGGTATGATGGCTGCTTGCTTCCATGAGCTCGGGATTCCACCGCCGGACCATGAGAGGTTGAAGAGCTTGAGAAGAGCGTCCTGACAGGATGATGAACAGTTCTTCAAAAGTTCGTTGGTGACACCGTCCATCCCAGGAGCCTTCCTGGTCTTCAGTGCCTTCAGCGCCCCTTGCAATTCAGCGGCAGTGAAGGGACTGCAGATGGATCTTGAGTTGGTGTTCGAGCAGGCACAGGCCGCCCGCAGATGGGACTTCACACCGCGCATGGTCCGTGTGGAATCCTTGTGCTCGGTGTTTCTGCTAACCGAGGCATATTCGGAAATGAAGGCGGCAGCTTTATCTCTGTCGGTGATCAGGGTCTTGTTTCCTCTGTTCAGTGCTCCGCCACTGGAAACTTCGGACTTCCCGTCGATGGCCCGGATTGTGCGCATTACCTTGGATGGGTCTGACCTGAGACTGAGGCCACTGGCAAATTCCTGCCAATTCTCCTTCTTTGCCGTCGAGATCATGGTCTTCAGTTTCCTGGTTTCAGTCACCCACATTTGCCTGTGGGTGTCATCCAGGACAGCAGTTTTTCTCAGATTCCGGCACTTTTTGGTTTGCTCCGTTAGTTCTGGCGTCCACCAAGCTTTCGCGTTCCGCCGGTGAGTCAGCGGGATGGCGACCCTGGCAGCAGTGAGGAGCGACGTCGTGATTGCCCTGGACAGGCTATGGACCGAGCAGTCGTCGCTAGTTCGCAGGTTCAGGGAGAGCTGGTCGTCCAGGACATGCCTGAAGCGGCCCCAGTCCGCCTTCCTGTAGTCTGGGCGGTGTGGCGGGGATTGGTGGCTGGGACCATTGGTACGGAGGCGGAGGAGAATGGGCATGTGGTCGGAGACAGTGTCAGGCAGCAGATTCCAATCGTGTCTGCCTTCCCAGTGTCTGCCCAGGATGGAGATATCCGGGACTGATTTGGATGTGGCCTTGGTCGATTCGGTAGAGTTGGCCACCAGAAGGCTGTGAGTCAATATCCAGTCTTCAAGCTCCTCGCCGATATCATTTGTTGGTTGGTAGTCATCCCAGGCCGGAGAATGAGCATTGAAATCGCCGAGTACTACAGTCCTGGAGGATGACGGGAGGTAGGCTGGGCTGAACTGCTGCGTTCTCTGATCAGCGGCAGTCCTGACAACCGGTGGGACATACGCACAGCTGATAGGGATCAGGGACTTCCGGTAGGCCAAATCCACCGCAACCACATCCGAATTGTTGTCGTTGGCCGCGACCAGGGGACCAGGTCGCCTCACATAGTCCAAGCCTTTCCGGATAAGCAGAACTACACCTCCTCCGACAGCAGGGGCTCGGCCATTCCTCCGATCATGAGTCCTGTACTTATGTTCCTCGTGGTAGCCGGGGAAGTGGAGCTGGTCACCGGGCCTCAGCCAGGTTTCCTGCACTGCAGCCACGTCGATGTTATTGTCAGTTAACAGTTTCTGAAGGAACGCTCGTTTGGGAAGTGACAGAGCCCCTGCGTTCCACTGCAGGACCTTGATACCCCGTTGTTTAGGGGACTTCCGTGGAGGGCGGGCCCTGCCCCGCTGAATGGGAGGGGTGTTGGCGGGGGCAGAATTGGACTGGGAGGGCACTAGTGGGTGTGGCACGGACTGGGCAGGCTGAGGGTTACAGGTTGGGCAGAGGTAGGTTGCAATTAGTTGACTGGGCAGGCCTTTCCTGAAGGATCCAAGGGAAAGTCCGCTACACTTTCCCCCGTGCACCCAGCTGCCGCAGGAGACGCACAGGATGGAGTAGCAGTTGTTACCCACGGGCAGGCCGCAGGTGGCACATGGATATCGAGGCCCGGGGTTCGGTTCGACGTCGCCAGCCATAAGCAGGAGCTGGGCGAAGTAGGCTGGCTTACCTCGCCCAGCTAGGAAAAACCCGGCGGTATGAGACCAAGGGCAGGCCGTCCCGGAATAGGGACCCAGGAGGGGGGTCGGGCTTCTGAATGGGGCAGCCCAAAGTTGGATCCATTTTGTTGGGCCACCAGCTTCTGATGACCACAAGCTGCTCCACCGCAGCAAGGTGAAATCCATTGGAGCAGTATACACTTAATCGTGTCTTGCAGCTCTGCGACAGAGCTATTCAAACTACGAAGCTACCAAAAAAATAGGTTATTTATACCTTGGGATTGCCCCCCCCCACTTTCAAAACCCTAAAAATGCCAGTTCGAGGTGCCCTCATAAATTCCGACCTTCCTTGTCCTACGTTGTGAAAACCTTTTACAGCTTTGCCGGATTTTTAACGAAATTTAGTTGTTTTAGCATAAAACACCTATAAGATTAGTCATCCTTAGCTAATTTTGGCAGTTTTTACTTATATACACAAGCAAACATAAAAAAGTGGAAATAATTTTAAGTATCTCCCACCCCATCAGTGCCCTCCATAAAGCCCCCCCGGAAATTTTTGCCTAAAAATGAGCCAAGTACTATTGTATATATATATATATACATACTATTATGTGCTATTACCACATTTATTGCTAGCACAAACCTTTTTCCTTTTTTACCTTAGATAATTCCAGCTTAAGGTGCTGGTATCGTTTTGTGTAAATTTGACCCTATAGGCTCTAATTCTTTATGAAAGTGGATGAAACTTCCCAAATATACTATTTCGGTGCTCTTTAACATTCTGGGACCAGTCCCGCATTTTTAGGTGCAAAGATAGGAAATTTTTGGTTTTTGCCATTATTCTCTCAGCACATAGTCGAGACACCAGATTGGTTGGTATGGCTGGAAAGAGGGTACAAGAATGAGCATTTTTGCTTTTACAACTTTTGAGCTATCTCTTGTGGTTAAGTCAGTATAAGCAAAAAACTATTTTTTGGAGGCCCAAAGTTTTGCCAAAAATAGGCCAATGTTCAAAAATTTTCCGGCGTCGCCGGAGATTTTTTCGTGAAAATAGCGGCATTGAGAACTTTTTGCGGTTCATCATGCAAGATACGCCAAAAAATACCATTTTTGGCTCATTTTTGCAAAAAATCGTCCCCCTCCCGAAAATTTCTCCCCCCCCCCCCGGAAAAAGTCCCTAAAAATACCCTGACATAGAAGTAAGTTTGCTTTTGCCTATTTCGAACCGGAGAGGAGCACAGGGTCTAACTGAAACCCCTCTGAATGCTACGTATTATGTCACGCCCTATACAATTAATGTTTCTCCAGCTTTGTTTTCAATTTTCTAGGCATCCCGTTGGGAATGGAAAAAGCTGCGCCCCCGCGCCCCCAAGTCTGGCCACCCCATTCCCTGTCCCCGTCTGGGTCACTCCTTCACCCTGATCGGTCAGACGGTCTACCTGTTCGGGGGCCTGGCCAATGACAGTGACGATCCGAAGAATAACATTCCACGGTACGTACGTACCACCTGTGTAGGATGCATTTTACGTTTCCATTCTCCATAATTAATTTTTTCTTTGATTTTTTATTAGTACTGCATGCTGTTTCTGACTTACACTGTCAGCGTTGCCAGAGCCGTAGAATGGTTTATTTACAGACATAGTTAGATTTCTGTACGCACGTACACTATATATGTTCGCAGCTGTAGTTGAGTTAGTGGAGGGAAGTTTGTCGATTTAGCTTTTGCAACGTTTCCTTTCTTTTTTCAATTTTTCTGACTACCGATATGTTCACTCTAAAATTTCCGTTTTCTGAAAAAAGGCCAATTACTGGCATTTTTTAGGGTTTTGAAAGTGGGGGGGGGGCTTCGCCCCCCCTAGGGAGGGAGAAGTGGGGGAGGCTTCCGAAAAGTGGGGGAGGGGCGAGCCAAATGTAAAATATACCGAAATTTTAGCGAAAAATTAGCATTTTTAAGGTAAAAACGCAAAAAATCGCTGTTTTTAAGCTTAAAATGAGCTTATAAGTCCAGAAATTAGCTAAAAATTGAGAAAATTTTTGAAAATTTGACCTAAAAAATCTAATTTTTTGACACTTTTGGACGACCCCCAAAAAAGTGGGTGGGGGCTTGCCGAAAGGTGGGGGGGGGCGAAAGTGGGGGGCTCCGAAAAGTGGAGGGGGAACCGAAAAGTGGGGGGGGGGCCCCACCCCCCCCCCAATAAAAAAATGCCAGAATTACGTGGCCAGATGGGAATGCTTTGATAAAATCAGTCTACATGTTAACAGCTCTACATAAGCCTTCTGAACCTGTTGTCGGCAAAAAGTTTGGTTATATACCAAAATGGAGGAGTGGTGTTTATGGGCTCACAATAACTGTTTAAGAGGTGGGACCGTTACAGGACAGTGGCAGATTTTTTCCTGGACTGAGCAGACATACGGTTTTTAGTATTTTTCCTGTAAAAAGAGCATAGCCGTCCGTCCTAAGCGCATGGATTTTAGTTCATATTGTTATCTAAGCAAGATTTGTTCTGAAGAAACTTCTCGTCAACGTATATATAATTTTGTTTTGTTACTTTTTGTCTGTACGTACGTAGAATTGCGAATCCCATTAACTGCTGATTTTGTGGGGAGGGGCTGCGAGGGTTGTAGGAAGGTGTCGAAAGAGGGATTCCCCTTCTCACTGTACACTATGATATTTTATTTACAGCCAGAAAATGAAGTAAACGCGAGCTGGCCGACGGATCCATACAGGATACAAGACATTAGTCATACAGAAAAGAACTGACAAATAATAATTCTTTGTACGTCTGTTTTTGGTTTAGCTATCTGAACGATCTCTATGTGCTGGATCTGCGGTACGGGGCGTCCAACCTGGTCTGGGAGGTGCCGACGACCTACGGGTCCTCCCCGCCTCCCCGGGAGAGTCACTCCGCCTGTCTGCACGACTCTGGACAGAAGCCGCGTCTCCTCATCTATGGGGGCATGAACGGCTGCCGGCTGGGTGATCTCTGGATTTTGGATATTAGTAAGTAGTACAGTGTAGAATTGTACGTACGTACGTATAGACTTTAGAAGAATTGTTAAATTAAAATCAAAGTTAGTGGAAGGTTTGGAAAAACGGGTTTCAATAATTTCAGTCAGTGGCGTAGTCATATACGTGCCAACAGAGCATGCTGAAATTCTCAGAGGTACGTGGGGGTCTTCAGGGCAGAGCTGCCCAGAAGCTGGAAAATTTTTGTAAATTCCAACAAAAGTCATAATGAAAACGTTTAAAAAGATCAATTACCAAATCGCATAAATAAGGATTGTGCTATTTAAAATTTCTGTATAAATTCGCTTATTGAAACGATTTTTGGACAACAATTTCCACAAACTAGTTAGATCATAAGTGCAAAATGTTCAATCTTTAACTAAAATAGGCGGGGGTCTGGGGGCGGCAGCCCCCGCTAAAAGCTATACCATTTTAGAATATGACAGGGGTATCCCTATTTTTTCAGAGCAAATTGAACCAATACAATTATAAGACTGTCCAATTAATTGGTCAAGTAATGGATATAATGCAACTGACCGATCAGCTACTGCGCCGATACTGATAGCAGCATGAGTAAACCTGAATGTTAGCCTTATTACAATTTAGAATTTTTGTTAAGCTAAAGTTAAAATTTTTCCCAACTTTTTATTCTTATTGCCATAACATATGTCGATCGAAATGGTAACGTCTTATTTGCTGTCTACGAATTCTGAAATAAACATTTTCATTTCGTTACCTTGGAGTCATGAACGTAGCGCTCTCTGTTTCTATTATGCGATTGTTGTTTCAATTGTTTTTTGTTTGCAACATTTAGACAGTATGACATGGTTTAAGCCTCAGTTGGAAGGAATTCCTCCGCTTCCCCGCAGTCTCCATACTGCCTGTGTTATTGGAGACAGGTATGCTGCACATATACATACCTACAGCTACATGTGCATTGTTATATTATTTTCACAGGGTCGCGGCACATCTGTGTAAAACGTAATGAGACCGTGTAAAATCTGCGCAGATTTCATGCGCAAATTGTAGAGCACATCGAGTTTAGTATGTGTGGGAAGTTTCAGCCCCGTATCACTTACCGTTAAAAAGTTGAGCCCCGGACCGATTATGGCGGCGATGTTTTTTTCGGTTTCTCCTATTTGGTGGTTCGATTGGACACAGTTTTCGCCGCTGTCTCGTAAACTGCAGCGATGGGCGGACCTAAAGGGGGTATAGGGTCTGGCCTCTCTGTATCCCATACGTCATTTAAGAATAGCCGCAGTTGCGCCACTGCGCCGCAGCGGCACCGCAAACTCTGCTAAGATCGAAAAGTGTCTATTTTTGTGGTCGTCGCACAGGTCGAACGTTACGACCAATTGCTAGTGTCTTTTTATATTCAGAAATAAAATTTTGGTCAAATTTGGCATGAAGCGAAAACCCTAAGGAAACTGAAGAACTTTTGTCATAGAAAGAACTGCATGTCCAAAATGGCTCTGGAGGGCTAAGGGTGGGGTGCGAATTTTTTTAGAAAAACTACGTATATATCTTTTAAAGCCTAAAATGGTAGCAAGCCAGCTGTACTTTTTACCCTGATTCTTACAAAATTTTAATGGTGAATGTTTTTTCGTTTGCTCATTTTGTCCCTTTTGGGGCAATTTATGTACTTTCGTTCATGTAACATATTGTTTTTGCATTGTTTATTGTAGAATGTTTGTGTTTGGCGGCTGGGTGCCCCTGGTTCCCGAGGATCCCAAACTGGCACCTCAGATGGAAAAGGAGTGGAAGTGTACACATACGCTGGCCTCTCTAAATTTGGGTAAGCTTGTAAATTTCCGGGAATACACTAGCTAAATTACTGCTGACTAAGATTTGGCTTTTTAGCTTAGACATCTAGAATGTTATTGTGTCTGTCATTTAGACGAACATGAACGATGACTCTACATGAGCAGCTTGCTTGCCTTAGCAACAAATTTTGAATCAAGAAAAATTTAAAACTTTTGTGGTGTTTGGAGAAAATTCTATCTTTAGGTTTTTTGATCTTTGATCTTTTCTGATAGTGTATATTTGTTTAGATTTCGATTTTGTATTTATTATTTTGTTGTTGCTGCATGGTTGCAATCTTACGATTTTTTATTCTGATTTTAGATTTAATGGTTTGGGAGCCGCTGGCCCTGGACACCTACGAGGAATCCATACCCCGGGCCAGGGCGGGTCATTGCTCTGTTGTCATCAATACTCGACTCTACATTTGGTCCGGTCGAGATGGCTATCGAAAGGCTTGGAATAATCAGGTAGATTACATATTTTCATACATTTTTGAAAATTTTCTTTTTCAAATTTAAACAAAATTACTATTGCTGTATTAATTCAGTTCAATGAGAAACATTATTTGTAACAATTTAATTAATTGTTTTGTTCCGAAATTATTTTGCTTTTTCCTTTAGGGTTCTACTTCCCCTAGTTCATTGCGGAACCGTCGTAACAGGTTTCAATACTAAAGCATTTACGTGAGTATGTTTTTCAGGTTTGCTGTAAGGATATGTGGTACTTGGAAACGGAGAAACCCCCTGCCCCAGGACGGGTCCAGTTGGTTCGTGCTTCCGTCAATTCGTTGGAAGTTTGCTGGACTTCAGTTCCCACTGGTATGGCTAAAGCTTCTTTCTGTTAATTTTTTTGGCATAGTGGGGGGGGGGGTAAAGTTAGTGTGATCAGGGGCAGTGTTGTGTACGTGCGTACATATAGATGTGTGATACAAAGTGAAAATTTTATTTGTTTTGGTATAGTCTGTGCTTACAGTTGGATTTTGTGAAGTCTCTATATTTCTGGGTCTACTCCTGTAATTTTTGGATGGAGTTTCTAGGGAATATATATCTTCCAAAATATACAAAGCTTCGAAAGACTTTCCCATAAAATTTAGGAGAGCCCAGAAAAAGTTTTTCCACTGCTTTTCCTAGTTTTCAATGTTCATTTTTATTTCAGCGGAAGCCTATCTGCTGCAACTGCAGCGCTACGAAGCTCCGGTTTTGACCTCTCCCGACCGTTCGGACCAGGAAAACTTGCTTCCCACTGCTGCCACCGAATCTGGGGTTTGTCTTAGAAACTTTCTATTGCTGTACTACTGTTATGTATTTTGGTCTCAGTGTTTAGAAAAAAAGGGGACAAAACCTACTGTTGTGCGGCAGTTTGGAAAATCGTTTGATATTTTTTAAGATGGAGCGTTGTTTGTTTGTATTTTTCAAACTTGGCACGAAAATAGTTTTTCTCAGGAAATAGTATTTGCATGATTGCGTCATAGTCTGAGTTGAATTCCTACTGCTTAATCCTTGCAATTACTCAATAAAAATTACTGTCATGCTGGGTTTATTTTAGGCAAAATAAGTGGGAGGAGACTGGAGTGGGGGGAATAAAATGGGCCAAAAATGCTAAAAGTGCTGTATAAATAGCCTGTTTTCCACATACATTGCTATAACTATGCTTAAAAGTGCTCAAAAATCAAGTTTTAGCACCAAGGCGATTTTTGATCAAAAATTTCCGGCGACGCCGGAAAATTTTTTAAAACGTTGACAAAAATCCTAAAATTTGGCAATTTCTGGGCACCTTAGGGTGAGTGGGGGGCCGAGTGAGGGGGGTTGCTCGAGTGGGGGGGGGCAAAAAGTGGGGTCCCCCAGTAAAGTAAACCTAGTCATGACTCGTGCATTAATTAATTAATTAAACACTTTGTGAATGTTGTCTTTTTCATCTTGTGGTGCCCTCCTCCCAGAAATCTTATTCTCCCCCAATCTTGATTCGCGCCGTCCCCAGGATTCGCCCCCCCCCAGAACCCAAAGTTGCCGGTGCCAAAATAGGGTTGTGAGTGTTAATTTTCAAAAATTTCTTTGGCTTCACTAGAGTTTTAGGCTATAATCTGAGCCCCCTCCAGAATTCCCCCCCCCCCCAGAAATGTTTGCCTAAGAGAAAGCCAGTAATTTTGCAGAGGTTTTATGCTGGTGATCATCACTCTTTGTTGGTGCATTATTCAGCAAACAACAGTCGTTTATTTCCTCCCTCCCTCAGTTTCTCTGTTTTCTGGTTTTTTCTTTCTATTTGTTCCATTTTCTATGTTATTTTCTAGAGCGGCGGTGGCGGCGGTGACATGAGCGGTATGGCCGCGTTGGCTGCAGCGGCCCAGGCAGCGCAGCGACTTCAGCCACCTGGCGAGGCCGGTCCACACCTGTTGTCCACCACGTCTTCTACTGGCGGACCTCTCGGTATGTGTGCATGCGTGTGTGTACGTATGTATGTGGCTATGTTTAACAGTTGGGGGTATGCAGAGTTTTATCACTCCTTTTGGTTGCAATTTTTCGTTCAACCTACTGCAATTCAAGTTTTCAATAGTTATCGCAGCACTGGTCTGGCCTACTTAGCTACCGGCGTACCCCTCGTTTGTCTAGACAAGCGACCGCCGGACGTGGGTGGGGACACGTGGGGCATGGAATGGCTAATATACCCCCCTTTTTCCTTTATTGTAAGGTTGAGCACCCTACCCCAGCTAAGTCCTACCCAGAAATTAAATGGAAATATTTTACTTTATTCTTTTCTATGGGCCCTAATTTTACAGTACATTTTAAGTATAACTGTACAGTGGGTAGGGTCGGGTGGACCATAACTGTACGTACTATTTATAAAATGTTAATGAATTCTTCTATGTTATTAATATTACTATGTTTATGCTCAGACCTATTTCCTGGTTGATCCTGGCGGTGCTTATCCACCCGTCTAATGTATCAAATACTGGAGAGTTTACCAATTAATATAAAACTTTGTCAGCCTACCAACCCCCCAAAAAAATGTCAGATACGTTTGCATGTACATTGCTAGTATACGTATTAGGGGGAGCGCGTTAGCGCTCCCCCTAGAATAGGGAAAATTTGACGCAATGTGTATAATCTGGACATTGTTTGGCCTGTGGCCAGCGGAGGAGTGGACCGATCGGGCTGAAACTTGGTGTGTGAAGAGCCTGTGGGCAGGGGTACATGCTGTGAAAATTTCAGCCGGATCGGCCGGGTAGATCTTGAGATATGAAAATTGGCCCCCCGCGCAGGTCGCGTTTCTCTCCATTTTTTTTCCCCCCAGGGGTGCAGGTCGGAAGACCCTTCAGAGCCGTACTATTTTAGGTTTTTTTTGTACAAAAAGTTCCGCAATTCCGGGGAAATTACTTTCCGCGGTTCCCGGAACCCCCCAGATGGCCCCACCCCCCCCGGTGGGGACCCCCCAGGTGACCCCCGAAAAAAAACTAAGTTCGAAAATAATTGCACTTCGAAATAGATCGCAGCGCGCGAAGCTGGGCTCTCATATTGGGGTTTTGGCATGACCCCAGGGTGGACTACTGCATAGGCTATATTAGATGTCGGCAGGTCTCCTGTGGCGCCCTGGCCAGGGGTCACTAGTTAACGTGTAAAAGGGGGGGTCTGGGTCTACGGACTGTGGAGCCCTACACATAAGAGCTGCTGGGCTGAGGTTTTGTATTCGAATAGGAACCCCTATATGGTGAATCTAAAGGGCCCATTAGTTTCGCTCTAGGACCTATCCATGTGGCTGGGGGGCACCCTGATGGTGGTGGGCCCTACCGTGTCGCAACTCCAACTTTAACCTCTTCTACAGAAATATCTACAGTGAGCAGGTCTCTCTTATTTGGGGTTTGGGGTGGGGTGCGCGTGCGGGAGCACTACAGCATAGGCTATAGTAGGTTTCGCCCGGACCCCTGTGGCGCCCTGGCCAGGGGTCCGGACCGGGGACCGGGTCCAAAATGGCCAAAAATCGATTTTTCCAAAAGTGACCAAGTTTGGTATCAAATGAAAGCGCTTGGTGAGGCGAACATTTTTTGTCATTGGAGGACCCCTCCAAAGTGGACCCAGTGGCCTGTGGCGCCCTGACCAGGGTCCGGACCGGTCCAAAATGACCAAAAATCGATTTTTCCAAAAGTGGCCAAGTCTGGTATCAAATGAAAGCCCTTGGTGAGGCGAACATTTTTTGTCATTGGAGGACCCCTCCAAAGTGGACCCAGCGGCCTGTGGCGCCCTGACCAGGGTCCGGACCGGTCCAAAATGACCAAAAATCGATTTTTCCAAAAGTGGCCAAGTCTGGTATCAAATGAAAGCCCTTGGTGAGGCGAACATTTTTTGTCATTGGAGGACCCCTCCAAAGTGGATCCAGCGGCCTGTGGCGCCTGACCAGGGTCCGGACCGGTCCAAAATGACCAAAAATCGATTTTTCTAAAAGTGGCCAAGTTTGGTATCAGATGAAAGCCCTTGATGAGGCGAACATTTTTTGTCATTGGAGGAACCCTCCAAAGTGGACCCAGCGGCCTGTGGCGCCCTGACCAGGGTCCGGACTGGTCAAAAATCGGTTTTTTAAATAAATTTCCAAGTTTGGTATCAAATGAAAGCGCTTGGTGAGGCGAACATTTTTTGTCATCGGTGGACCCCTCCAAAGTGGATCCAGCGGCCTGTGGCGCCGTGACCAGGGTCCGGACCGGTCCAAAATCGATTTTTTGAAAAGTTTTCAAGTTTGGTATACAAATGAAAGCCCTTGGTGAGGCGAACATTTTTTGTCATTGGAGGACCCTTCCAAACTGGTCCCAGCGGCCTGTGGCGCCCTGACCAGGGTCCGGACCGGTCCAAAATGGCCAAAAATCGATTTTTCCAAAAGTGGCCAAGTCTGGTATCAAATGAAAGCCCTTGGTGAGGCGAACATTTTTTGTCATTGGAGGACCCCTCCAAAGTGGACCCAGCGGCCTGTGGCGCCCTGACCAGGGTCCGGACCGGTCCAAAATGACCCAAAATCGATTTTTCCAAAAGTGGCCAAGTCTGGTATCAAATGAAAGCCCTTGGTGAGGCGAACATTTTTTGTCATTGGAGGACCCCTCCAAAGTGGACCCAGCGGCCCGTGGCTCCCTGACCGGTCCAAAATCAATTTTTTGAAAGGTTTTCAAGTTTGGTATCAAATGAAAGCCCTTGGTGAGGCGAACATTTTATCTCATTGGAGGACCCCTCCAAATTGGTCTCTAGCGACCTGTGGCGCCCTGGCAAGGGGTCCTAATTGGTCAAAAATCAAAATTTCCAAAAGTTGTCAAATTTGGTTTTAAATGAAAGCCCAAAATGAGCAGAGCAACTTTTGTCATGTATATATAACTGCATATCCAAGGTTACGGTTCTGGTTGGCTTTGAACAGTGGCCTTCCTGCCTAAGATAACGCACCGTGTAAAAAGTTCTCAAAAGGCCATGAGCAGTGGCCTTCCAGCCTAAGATAACGCTCCGTGTAAAAAGTTCTGAAAAGGCCATGAACAGTGGCCTTCCAGTCTAAGATAACGCTCCGTGTATAATGTTCTGTAGAGGCCATGAACAGTGGCCTTCCAGCCTAAGATGACGCACCGTGTAAAAAGTTCTGAAAAGGCCATGAACAGTGGCCTTCCAGCCTAAGATAACGCTCCGTGTATAATGTTCTGTAGAGGCCATGAACAGTGGCCTTCCAGCCTAAGATGACGCACCGTGTATAAAGTTCTGAAAAGGTTATTAACAGACATTTTTCCGTTTCAGCAAATACATTCAGTTGAACTAGAACGTTTTCGTCCAGCCTGTTTGCGGTAGCTAGCTTTGCTTACATTGTGCATATATATGCAACTTCTCTGACATGATTTTCTCTGCAGCGGAAAAATAAGCGAAACTAGGGGGGAAAATGCCCTCGACGGGCAACCAACTTGGTAGAATAGGGAAAGACTTGAATGTTAAATACACGGTGCATGGTTACAACTGAGATTCTGCTGAAGCGGAAAAATGCCGTTTCTCAGCGACTAAAATGACAGAAACCAGCTTTGTGCGCCGAATAGGGAATCTACTCGGCGACTAAAATGAAAGAAACCAGCTTTGTGCGCCGAATAGGGAATCTACTCGGCGACTAAAATGAAAGAAACCAGCTCTGTCGCCGAATAGGGAATTCCCTCCTTCCGCCCTATTCGCGCGAACTTTGAAGCCTGTTATGTGTTGCTTTGCTGAATAATGAGAGAGCTTCAGAATGGCAGAATTACTTCAGAATGCAAAACAACAGTTTTAAGCACTTACGTAAGTCAAGGTTTTCACAGACATAAATACGCTGTCTTCGATGTGCTATCAGAAACATTGAGAGCATATATATATATATATAGGTGTGCTCTGTGCTGATCTTGCCGAGAATTGATACAATCAAACATTATATAAAATGAAATGCGAATGGTTGTATATGTTTTAGCACAAGGACTGTCGACCACAAATTGTTTAAACTGCATATATATTTATTGTTGCTTTCTGTTGGTCCTGCTAGCGGTTGTATGCATAAAATATTTACGGATCAGGTAGCTCAAAAAGAAATTAATCTAGCGCCACCCCTAGTCACCACGCAACCGGTACGGGAAATGTCATATTGACAGCAATGCTTACGTTTGCAGTTCCTAACAGAATAATTACCTATATATTTCCTTCCCAAAGACGATAAGTTCGCGCGAATAGGGCGGAAGGAGGGAATTCCCTATTCGGCGACAAAGCTGGTTTCTTTCATTTTAGTCGCCGAGTAGATTCCCTATTCGGCGCACAAAGCTGGTTTCTTTCATTTTAGTCGCCGAGTAGATTCCCTATTCGGCGCACAAAGCTGGTTTCTGTCATTTTAGTCGCTGAGAAACGGCATTTTTCCGCTTCAGCAGAATCTCAGTTGTAACCATGCACCGTGTATTTAACATTCAAGTCTTTCCCTATTCTACCAAGTTGGTTGCCCGTCGAGGGCATTTTCCCCCCTAGTTATATATTCGTTTTTATTCCCATTATCTTGTATTAGCTGTAACTTTTCTCTGTGATCTCAAGCAGCATAATGTATATACGTTTGCATGTACATTGCCTCTGAAACTATTAGTCGACTTTACTGACTAAAAATAGCATTAAACATTTTACTGTTTAGCAATGCATCTACAGCTTTGCCATCTTTGTATGACACACTCTCAGAATTTCAGGTTCACCACAGATGCTGCGTATGCCCGGGGCTGGAACGTTGCAGGGAGTGTCCCCATTGCGTCCCACCATTCCAACGGCGACCGCTCCTCTGGTCTCGGCGGGGATGCCTGGGGGTGGACGACCACCGTTCGGCCCCGCCGTTCCGGGGACGCCTGGGGGAACCCCGCCCACGGTTAGCCTCATCAGAACTCCGTCCGGTATTGCCCTACAAACTGTATGTAACCTAGTTGGCTTAGTTATATACTAATTTGTAATTATAAGTAACAATATTTTGGGCATTTGTAAAGGATATAGGTTAATGTGTTAATGTTAATGTGAGAAGCCTATAGCTGGGGTTTTTCCCTCCACTTTTTTGGGCTTCCCCCCCCCCCCACTAACCCGAAGGTGCCCAGAAATTGCTAAATGTTTAGTCAAAAATCGTCTATTTTGGTACTCAAACTCGATTTTTGAATAGTTATAGCAGTATATGTAGAAAACAGGCTTTTTATATATACTGTTTTTTTGGCATTTTTAGCTCACTTTATCCCCCCCACTTTTGGACCTCCCCCCACCAGGGGGGAGCGTCCCACCCACTCTTCCCCCCACTTATTTTTGCCAAAAAACCTAGTAAGAGCATACTGATAAGTTCAACTTCTTTTTTCCAAGTTAACCGAGCGAATAGTAGACTTTCTAAAATGAACGGTGATACGTATAACTGTTTGTCAACACAAATGTAGCACTGGCCGGGGCGCGTACACAACTTGGTTGTTGTGGACGTTAGATTTAGATGCTAATTTGTTTATATGGTAGAGGTGGAGACATCATCCGTCGTGATGTCGTCGAGACTTTGAAAGTTCTTCTCTGGCAACTTGGCAGAATTTACGGGGCCAGTTTCCTGGCTAGCCTTTCGCACCTTCGGGCTTCGAGTGATGCTCAGCACATTTTGATTGTGATGTCTAATGCAGCAAACAGCAGCAACAAGATAAGAGTTGGTCGCTAGCGTGCCGTAGCAGTCATCCAGCGGCCGAATAACAGGATAATCGAGCTTGTGTTTTCGTATTCATCAATTATACGTAGTTTTTGATGCCGAAAACGTGATGTAGAAGTTTAGGTGAGCACAGCTTTTGTTCGTCCTATTTTAAGCTGGCCTTGCCTGGGCCATTAGCACAAGTTTAAAAAACGGACTCACGCTGTCTCTGGTAATCTTGGAAAGTTTGGATTTTTGTGTTTTTTCTCGTGCCCTGTCTCATGTCTTATTTGTACTATGTTTGTTTGTCTGGTTTAGACTCCACGTGCCGGAGGTCCCGGTACACCGACCTTGGTGAAGGTTATCCCTGGCTCAGCCGGCGGGCAACCGGGTGCCAGACCTATTCGACCCCTCCAGGTACGTAGTTTTTAGCCCCCCCCCCATCCTTCACTAGCATTTGTTAGGGTTTTGAAGGGGGCTTCGGGCCCGTTCCTTAGGAAGGGGGAATCGCGGGAGTTCCGAAAAGTGGGAGGGGACGCCAAGGTATAAGTATACCTAAATTTTTAGCGAGAAACTAGCATTTTTAAGGTAAATAAGCAAAATATTGCTTGACAATTTGACCACAAAAACTTAATTTTTGGCTCTTTTTGGGCGTCCCACAAAAAAGCGGGTGGGGGCTTGCCGAAAAGTGAGGGTGGGGGCTCCGAAAAGTGGAAGGAGACCGAATAGTGGGTGGGGAGTACTACACGCACGGTTTTTTTGGGAAAAATTGGGGGCATTTGCCCACTCGGCCAAAAGTTTGCCCACTCAAATTTAAATTTGCCCAGCAGTTTGCCCACTGAAAAATTTTGAAAAAAAATGAACATTTCTATTACGGTTTTATTGCTGATTTTAAAAAATATTCATTTTTTTCTGGGGGGCTGCCGCCCCCCAGACCCCCCGCTGTGGTTCCTGTGTCACTACTAAATTGTAATTTGAGTAGCTTTACTTCACTTCACTTATTGTCTATTATTCTAAATGTCTCCTCGAAATCGTGCAAAATTTGTATGAAATCTTTTGCAATTCAAGCTTATTTGTATCTACGTAGAAAAATGCAACTGCAGAAAATAGAAATTATGGCTCAAAACATGTGCAAAAATATCAAAATTTGAAAAATTCGTTCAGCTTCTGGGGGGATGTGCACCCCAGACCCCCCTGCCGTTGTTTTAATATGTTTTAATATGTATATATAATAACTCTGTATTGTATAAAAACTAAGATTGCTTAAGGCACAACTAAAGATAACGACAGGAAATTCGATGGTACGGACTAAAATATGTTATTAATTAAAGCGAAGTTAAAATTAAGGTTAAAAGTCGCTTAGCAAAATTTTGGCATTTTGCTCACCGATCTCTAAATTTGCCCACTCAATCCTATATTTGCCCACTAAAATGTCCACTGGCCGTTTTGAAAAAAAACCCCTGACTACACGCCCTGTGTCCGGCTGTCAAATTTGGCTTTATGCTAGCTTTTGCTATTTTTTTACTGTGGATTTGTACAGTTCTGTATGTAGGTTAAAACTACTCTATATGATTTACTCTATTTTTGTTTTGTATGTTTTAGGCTATCAAAACGGCTGACGGTCGAACAATTATTCTGGCTGGAAAGAATCAAAAGATTGTGGTTGTACCAAAACAGCAGTTACCCACAACACCTGGTAGGTACTTAATGACAGTAGCGTAGGTACGAAAAATTTCAGGGGGGCGGTGTTGACCGAAGGCTGGGGGGGGGGGGGTAAATTTCATTTTTTGCGCAATAATTGTATGCACGCTACATATGCTGTAACTTTCCCTGTTAATATGTTTTCTAGTTCAGTACATATATATATATATACATAGCTTAATGCTGTTGTAACCGAAAGCGGCACGCAAAAACCCAAAGCGGGGGGTCTGGGGGGCGGAGCCCCCAGCAGTTGTTAAAAATTTTTAAATTTTGCCGTTAAAACGCTGCTGAAACATTGAATTCTTTGCATTGTATATTATCAGTTCCCAAACTAAATTTTGTAGTTTAATTTGCTACCTATTTAAATTTTTGACTTCCACAATCCCGTACGAAAACTAAGACTAAGATGCTCCCATTTGGAACAGGGTATTCTAAGCATATCCATTATCCGTCGTTGAAGGCAGATCATGTTTGGAATAATGCAGTTAATAACAGAACTACAAAGCAGGTAAACTAATTATAATAGGTACACAAGTCCCAAACGGGGGGTCTGGGGGGCGGACCCCCCAGAAGTTGAGAAAATTTTTAAAGTTCGCCATTAAACGCTATTAAGTTAATGACTCCCCCCTTTGGAAGTTAAAATCGTTAGTTTAGCTTTTAGTTAGTGTTAGTTTTCATGGGGTGAGGATTTATGAGGGCGCCTCATGTATGAGAAGTTGCCGACAGAGGTAGTTGTAAACTGTAAACACCTTCGTGGAGAGATCTGGGTCGCGTTGCAAAAGATCCTCCGCGGTCTAGGAGTGCTTCTAGAATCAGCTAAGATGGTCACTTAGGAGAATTGGGTTTCAAATGATTCTCCTAAGCTAGGAGTGCTATCCCTCACTCCTACAGTTTTCTTCTAAGTTAGAAGCAGCGCCAGCTAAGTTTAGGAGAAATCCTTTTAACGGGATTAGAAGAGCTCCTAACTCCCTCCTAGACAGACCGTCTCCTAGACATCCTCCTAAGTACCCTCCTCCTAGAAGGGTATATACTTCGAAGAATGCTGTTGCAACGCCGCGGCCCAGATGGACATGGACACTGTTAAATGGAGTTCGATCCGGACAGGTACTCCCGCGTTCGGTTCCGGTCCTGGCCTGTATAGAAGAGTGGCTGGATTTGTGATTCTCCGCATTGCTGAAAAAGTGCTAAGGGCGACTTAAAACCACACCAAGGAAGCATAGGTAGTTGATGGCCGATAAAAGTATGTCTGTGTAAGCAAGTCTGTTAGAATAATGAAAATAAACTAACACACATAAAGGTTTAAGTTTTTGATGGTATTTTCTTTGGTTTTCAGGATCCACACCAACCGGCAGCACTGCAACCGCTGTAAGCGGTGATCTGACCGGATTTCCTACATCAGGCGGTGTTAGCGCCGCGGTCAGTTCGCCTGCCACGGTGGTCCTGCCTGGTGGCACGACACCCGGCAATCCCGTTCAGGGGACACCTGGCACGGATCAAACGGGTGCCGCCGCTGCAGCTGCCGCAGCAGCACTTTTGAGCAGCACCACAGGTGGTGCTGTACCGGCAGATGATGCGGCCAGCACCAGTAGTGCCGCTGGGGGCAGTTTTACGACGGCCGGGACCACCTATTCACCGGCCGCGTCTGTTTCTATGGTAGGTGTGTGCTCGTCTGTGTGTGATGTGAGAGAGAGTGTGTGTGTGTTTGTGTTTGTGTGTGATGTGTGTTTATGAGAGAGGGAGTGTGTGTGCGTGCCCGCGCGCGTATAGCCAAAAGTGGAATTTTACATAGCCAAAATTTTGGAGGCTGTTTCCTGTAATGTTGTTTTGTAGGGTTGGTTTTTTCCGGAAAAAAAGTCGAGCACAAAAAAGTACTTTTTTCCGGTTTTTTCCGACTTTTTTCCGCTCTTCTAATCATGTCAGAGCGCCTCAAAATTTGTTTTTATAACATTTGTAGCCTGTCATAACGAATATTTCGTCATGTAAACGCCATTTCAACACTTTTAGAAGCTTTTCAACGTATCCAAACTAAGCAATTGTGAAAAAAATTTTCAAACGAAGTTTCAACAGACTATGGGCACAATTCCCAGTTACCTTAGTTTCTGGGAGCAGTGACAACTTTCAAAATAATTTTTCCCGTGTGCATAATTTTTATTCTTTCACAACTTTGGATTTTAGATGTAAGTAAAAAGCTGTCTGTCTGTCTGTTCTCGGCCGTAATAATAAATAAATAGTTTCTCGTTGAACTGACAATAATACTTCATAAAGCTGAACAGTTTATGAAAAATAAGAAAACTTCGGGCTTCAAAATAAGAGCTAATAACTCCTCTAAGCAAAGCCAATAATTTGGAAAAAATGAGCAAAATTTGAGAAAAATTACGAAAACTTTTCATTTGAACACTTCTAAAACTTCCCAAAATGATTAAATTTTTCCGACTTTTTTCCGTTTTTTTCCGACCCTCCGGAAAAAAACGGAAAAAACCCTTTTTTCCGGGACTTTTTTCCGATTCCCAACCCTATTGCTTTGTACTCTATTCTGTTCCATTGTTTGACTGATTACTCCCGCCCCCCTCTTATTGCTTACAAAAAGTCCAATACTTGCATATTTTTGTTTTTTTCGATGTTTGTGAATTTGAAACTTAGGCGGTTTGCTGGGAGGAAAAGTGCGCTTCTATTCTGTTTTTTCCTACTCACTGTGACCCTTTTTACACGTTTTTTCTCTATATTTCACAGAGAGTCTAATACTGTCTGTTTCTTTACCGATTTGTTTGTTTTATTGTTTCTCTTGCAGGTTACCGGCTCGGATCTCCCTCCGAACATAATGGATGAGCCCGCAGAGCTGGGAACTCTTGGCGGGTCGCCCCCGCCCCCTCCGGCCTCTGTCCCTGGCCCGCCCACGGTTACAGCGTCCGCAGCTGACACAGCGACCTCTAGTGAACAACTAGGTATCTGAGTACCATTGACTTAATACAGATCAACAGATAAACGTTTAGACTTGCTTGAACCTTCCCATACATGACATATATAAATACGGTGTACATAAACTCCTAGAAAACACCCCCCCCCCATCTACGAATCTCTCGTCTATCCTTGGCTGTAAGCTTTCAGTTGGCGTGCAACTTTTTTGGACAACTTTTGGATGTTCGTTTTCGCTTACATACTACTATTTCACTGTTCGACGTCGGTGAAATCAAACAGTATTCTTTGCATGTGACTACTGTTGCTTGGGGGGGGGCGTGCGCTACCCCTGTTTTTTCTGCCGTCTTCGCAAGATTTAGTCCATGTCTTCTGTAAATTCCAACGCCAGATCCCAAACACTTTAGAGATGCAAATATGGCACACATGGCATCGCATCATACCTATTTTGCGAGACGACAATGTCCTATGTTTGGATGGAGGCTTCTGACCCATTATGTACTTCTGGTACTTGTATGCCCTTCCCGCCAGCTACTTTAGCTGGATTCAGACTGCTATAGTTGGACCTGAATGAATTTTGTTCCTATTTCTTATTTTTATTTTTTTGTTTTAGCAGCGCCAGTTTCGGCTACAAGTGTCGTTTCTGAAGAGGAAAAGCCTGGCGAGGCTTCTGAGCAGCCGGCTTCAGTTTTGGAAGAGAAAACCGCCACCAAATCCTCGGATTCGAACAAAGACGTTGCTCCCTCCCCGTCGAGAGATGAAACTAAAAAGGAAGAATTGACGGGTGATGAGACTACGGAAAATGTGGAAAAGAAATTGGCTGCTCCCAGTTCTTTGGAAGAAACAGAGACAAAGGTCAGGCTTTGGTTAGAAATTGGGGAAATTTGAAGAGTCAAGGTAGAATAGTGCTACAGTGTAGAGTAGACAATTTTGACTTGTGTGAATGAATGCTTTCACTATACCCTGCTGAGATAGTACTTGAAACTGGTGTAACGTGGCTTAGGTTAGTTTTTATTGTTTACCTGAAGCTCTAACTAGGCACTATGTGCTAATCTTAGCGCACATAATACAAGTAAGAGTATGCCAAGTGTTGTGCTTTGTGTCACAGATGATTAAATTTACATTACGGTGCATTGTGCTGCACTATTTTAGGCAGCAGACGACAAAGTGAGCGCTGAAACGTTGGGCGAAGATCAGCCCAAAGAAGAAACGGAAGCAGCCGCGGAATCAGAAAACCCGGAACAGCAGAAACAAAACGAAGACGCGAAATCCGAAAAACCAGACGAAATTGCCACTGACAGCGTTGATGCAGAGACAGGCAAACTGGCCGAAACTGCGGAAACTTCGACTAGTAGAGCACCAGAGGAGCACCAGCAGCCGTCTTCTGGTGCTCCTGATTCATCGGCTAGTCAACCGATGGAAGTTGACCAGACAACAGCACCAGCAGCACCAGCAAGTGGAGAAGCAGCGTCTGCAGCAACTGAGATGACCGCTCCTCCAGTGGTCACTACGGCAGCTGATGCAGCACAGCAACAGCAACAACAGATGCTGTCGACAGCACCGTCTTCGACGGGTGCAGCACCTACAGCACCCCTGGTTGGCACTGATCCAATGTTTGGATCCCCTCCTTCCTCCCAGTCTGTGCCGCCCCTGTCCACCCCATCCACCCTACTATCTCACTTTCCGTCCACTCTGACAGGTGTGTACACATTTATGTTAATGTAGATTGTAGGGGTGATGGTGATTTCATTATTTCCAGTCGCTCGTCAGTTCTGGGTTCTCTTTAGTCGAAAAACGTACCGCGCCCATTGGCTCTCTCCTGTTCGGACTAAGGCTACGGCCTCTGCAGGCAGGCGTTTTTCATTATTTCATTATGATTAATGCCTTGTATCCTTCGTGGATCCGCCTGCTGGCCCGCGTTTACCTCATTTTCTTGACGTAGTCAAAAAACGTAGGAAGAGGTACGCACGTTGTGCACCGGCCCTGTCTAGACCGGCTGGCCGGTGGCCGGCCGCCGGCCGGTGACCGGCCGGCCCAGGTCCACAGTGGGCCGGGCGGCCGGCTGGCCGGCGGCCGCCGGCCGAGAACAGGCCGGCCGGCCGGCCGGTGACAAGCCGGCCGGTCAAATGTGAGGCGGCCGACCGGCCACTCACAGTTTCTGCAGCTTATCGCCTTAAACTTGCTAAATCTGCCTTGAACACTATCAAAAATCTTAATTTTTATTTGCATTTTGGATTTCCTGCGAAAAGCGGCACCGGCCGGCCGGTGAGGGCCGGTTCACCGGCCGGCCGGCCGGCGTCGCGAGCTGGGCCGGCCGGTGCCGGCCGACCCACGAAAAATTGGGCCGGTGAACTACACTACTACACACCTTTTAGTGAATGAGGGGAAAGCCCAAAAAAGTGAGCGGGAGGCGCGAGTATGATGGAACCCAAGAGGGGAACTGGGGTTGAATTGGCAAGCCTCCCCCCTTAATAAAAAATTCCACCATTTATGTCTGTAGACGCAACGCCAGTGCACGACGTCGACGCGCCAACACTTACGTACATGACTATGAAATCACCTTACGAACCCTTACTGTGTATGGTGGCAGATTTAAACTGATAGGATTTCTGAGCAGTAAAATTGATATAGAGCAGTGCGGGTTATTTCGCCCTAGTTTGCATCACAAGCTTTGCTTTTTGTGCATATCAGCCTCCTACTATTAGATTTGTAGGTCTACTGTTCTGTACTACACCAGTGGTCGGCAAGGTTGGTCGTTTCAGTTCAGACATCCTACAATAACTGCTGACGATTTGCGAAATTTCGCTTTTCTTGTTTTTTTCGATAATCGGTCAGTTGGCCGTTGAGGTAGGATAGGCGACACTGCTGGTCCTAATTGTCCAATTAATTTTATTTGTTTTCCAGAAAGCTCTGCACTATCTGCTTCTTTACAGCAGCAACAACAACAACAGCACCCTGTCACGTCCACCTTGCCTCCAACCCTAGCGGTCGGTGGTCAGTCCGGAGGGGGTCCAATGATGGGAGGCGTCCCCGGTTCTTTGGGTGGGACACCCGTCCCACCTGGGACTCTCCATCTGTCCCATCCACCCCCAGCCTCTCAGACGCTGGGGTCTGCTGATCCCGGAGCCTTTCTGAGACAGGAAGTAAGTGTGGTGCTAAGGGGAAATAGTTGTCAACAAGGCTGACTTGTACTCGGCATACAGGCCCAGACCGAGGATTTTGACAAAGAAAAATATTTTACGGAGCGGAGCCCCCCCAAAAGTTGAAAAATTTTTACCCAATACATTAGATGTTTTTTCTTTCAAAAAGTAAATTATTGCGCAGTTTTTTGTCACCTCAAAAGGGAGGTCTAGACCACTTGAAATCCCCCTTGATGGGGCGTTGCAAGCGTAATATCCAATGGCACTCTGGGGTTTGATGGAAAAAATTGCTGAAAAACTTTATCAGCTTTTAACGGACGTCTTTTTCATTCTTGTTCTTTCATGTTTGCTTTGTTTTTCGCTTTATCTTCGCTTCTGTCGTTACTGATAGAGTGACCTTTGTTTGAACTGTGTTTTACAATTCCCGTTTTTTTGTTTTTTCGGATTTGTTTATTATATTGTTTGAATGACGATTTTAGCCACAGAAGCCACCAGAAGCTCGCTGGTTTGATGTTGGCATAATCAAAGGGACCTCGTGTCTGGTTACTCACTACTTCCTGCCCACAGATGTGTCGCTAGAAGATCAGTTTGGGGTCAGTAGCTTTCTTGTTTTTGTTTTATTTTAATTTTTGATAAATTTTAACATTATATTATGTTTTTGAGTCAGTCTACAGAATTCTTTATTACGCGGATTAAAGAAACAGATGTTTACTAAGTCCAATAGTCTACTGAAAAAATCTACCTGTTGATAAACTATTATTCGTTTTTTGTGAAATCAAAATAGAAATATGTATAGGAAATATTATTGAAATCAAAAATCATGTGCGCAACTCACAACTTGCATGTTCTCAGCTTTATGCCAGCTCGTTGCCTTTGTTCCGTTCATTTCAAGAATTCTAGTGCTATGGAAAATCCTTTTTTGCTTGCATTTTCTGGAATTAATTTTTAAATTTCCTAAGTCTTTATTATAGAGTTGTGAACTTTTTTGCAGGGCGATTTTGACATTGGCCTGCACGCTGGACAGGTGGGTTTCCGTAAGAAGGCCGAACTAAATCCGGGGACGGCCTACAAATTCCGGGTCTCGGCCATTAATGCCTGCGGTCGCGGCCCCTTCTCTGAGGTCACTGCCTTCAAGACCTGTCTGCCTGGATTTCCTGGCGCCCCTTCCGCCATCAAAATTACCAAAGTAAGTGCTCTGGTGGTGTGGGTTTTGACTGGTTAGAATTTTGTTTCGTGGGATTTTTTTGACTTGCATTTGACTTTTTGACGTGTTATTTGGGACAGGGTGGGTAGAATTATGTAATGGCAACGCTTTTGGATTTAATTTAAACGGAGAAGTTTTGGACAATTTCTGTTTTATGTGTATGTAAGACAACGAAAATTGCTAAATTGTTTTCTGGAAATGTTTTGTATTTTTTATCCACTAATTGCAGTCTTCTGACTTCTGAGCTTGTCAATGTTATAGTGTTCATTTCTGTTTATACGTCTACTGTTTAGCTTTCCTTATGATTTGTTATTTTTTGGAATTTGGCTGTTTAAGTTTTTCAATTTTCTTCTTTTTCTAGGCAGCCGATGGGGCTCACATCTCGTGGGAGCCGCCCCAGAACACCTGTGGGAAGATCTTGGAATACTCTGTCTATTTAGCGGTCAAGAGCACACAAGGTAGGTTGCTCAAAAATTTCCCCAGCTTTGTTTTCTTTGGTCCAGTTGCAGTCTAATATGACTTATCCGGCCTAAACCGCTTGTGAATGCTTGAAGCAATATTTAAAAAGACAGATTCGTGATTAGTGAGTCAGATAAATTTGGAAGGATTTCTATTTTTGTCCACTTCATCCCAGAAATAAATTCCGAGAAAGGAAAAATAATGATACGTAACCTAACTTGTTCCTATAATAATGCTGTTTTTGTATGTGTAAAAGACTGTTAAGTCATTTTAGTGTGGTGCGATGCTTTAACGATAGTTGGACCCTACCGGAACCAAAGTTTAGCGAAATGTTGTGAACTTTGGAAATTTTTTGGCATAATTGGAGTTTCAATATTAAAAACCGGTCTATTTGATACAAATGATTAGTTTTTCACCGATTTTAGTTATTTTTGACTGAAAACAACAATAGCACTCTGTATTTCCCTAAATTGTTGCAAAGTCTGAATTTTCATGAAGCTTGAATTTCTGATTTGGACGCCCCATCCCAATCTAGGAGGGCCCAGCTCCAGTGGTACTAGTGGTCCCGATGCGTCTCTAGTTTTTAAATTATTTTTAATTTTATTTTTAATATTTTAGATTTAATTTAATACCCTACCTGATTTTCAGTGCTTTCAGGCTTAAAATTTTCATCTCAAAATATGCTTGACCCTTTCAGCAGATTAGTACAAAATTCCTAATGTCTGTTTTAGAAGTTTTCCCTGCCCCCTTTCCTCACAATTTAAATTTTATGTTGAACTACTAGTGCGAAGCTTACTGTAACATGTACATTGTACATTTATTGTTTGTAATATTAATTATTTCTTAATTATTATTAATTGCTAATTAATGCCTGCTGTTCTAGGCCATCAGGAGGGTCAGTTGGCCTTCGTCCGCGTCTATGTGGGCGGGGATCCCTCCTGCATTGTGGGCAACAATAATCTGGCCGCGGCCCACATCGACAGCTCCGCCAAGCCCGCCATCATCTTTCGAATTGCGGCCCGAAATGAGAAGGGCTACGGGCCGGCCACCCAGGTCCGATGGCTTCAAGGTTTGTTCGACATTTTGCCATTTTTACAAATTTTGGGAAACGCACCTTTCAAATATTGGAATTTTTCTGGGGTTAAACCCCCAGAATTAGGACCTCAAAGAAATGAGCGAACCATAAAGTAGGCGTGTCAGCCGCCGAACCTTAAGTCTCAAACGTCTGGCGGCAGCAATTCTGATTACTCCGTGTCTCCCTTCCTATGCTTAGTAAATTTGGTGAAATGTGGTAAAGATAAACAGGTAGAAATTAGGTAAAAGGCTTTCTGTTTCTTGTTTCATGATTTTTCACGCATTTTTCGACTGCCTATACATATATTGTTAACTCTGCATAATTATTCTGGCTTGTCTATCAGGGAATAAAGAGCATAATTTTTGAATTTATTTGCTATTTTATGTTCGCTGTGTATCTTGTTTTCAACCGGTGCAATCTTCGTTAACCTTTATTTGTGAAATAAACAACTTATACTTATACTGTTATTTTTAGATAACTTTCCGGCTGGCTTTTCTCGTTCAGTCAAAAGATTTGGTGACAGCAGGTGCGTTCTAGTACTGCCGTAGATTTTGTTTATTTGCATTTTTGTAACTACTGTTCGGCACATGTTTTGTTTAACGGTTTTCTGTAGTATTATGTAGGGGCGCGATAGCGCCCCTACATAATATGGGTGTAAAGGCGTCTGCGCGGCCCCTGGAGACCGTGTGGGCCTGGTGCCAGCCAATTAGAGGTCCGGGAGGGGTAAAAAGGTTACCATCGTAAAGTACTCGAGTAGTACTACAAGTATCACCATACTTTTGGTTAAAATTCGGAACTTCGAAATTTTGCACTAGGCGATAGTTACCGTGCGGATGTTTTTTTTTCTCGGTTAATAACGCTTATTGGAAGTGCATTTTCTAGCGAAGTGTTGGAACGATGTGGGCATTTTGGTCCAATGCTACTATGATATGTTGGTAGACAGTATCCCCCATGCTACCAAACGAAGGTCATTTTGGCACTCGGCCAACTTTGGCTCTGTGCCAAGGCCCCAAAGTCGGACTTTCGCTATTTTGGCACTTCGGTTGAAATCAACTTTTTTTCACAGGCTAGCAGTTAGATCGGTTTGGTTTATTTTATTTGAATATTTGGGACTATGCGCTCAAAGTAACGAGGGGGATTTTTTAATTTCGCTCTGTAGCTTTCAGGAGATGGGCCCAAACTTTGCATTTTTGGCCTGTTTGAGCGAAAAGTTTCTAAGTCCCACTTTTACTAGAAATGGGCTAAAAGTCACTAAAAATTGCGTTTTTCGGCCGTTTGGTGGTACCCATATATAGTAAATCGGGGTCGCGGAAAACGATGAGCATACTGCCGAGGTCGGTGGAGTGGCCCCTGACCCACAGCGCCCACCCACAGTGGGTCCGGTGTGGGTCAAAAATGAAAGTCTTCAAAAGTGGTCAAGATTGGTATCAAATGAAAGCCCTTGGCGAGGCGATCAACTTTTGTCATTATGCCACCCACAAAAAGTGGCCCCACCGACCTGTGGGTGGGTGCCCCACCCACAGTGGCTCCGGTGTGGGTCAAAAATGAAAGTCTTCAAAAGTGGTCAAGTTGGGTATCAAATGAAAGCTCTTGGCGAGGCGATCAACTTTTGTCATTATGCCACCCACAAAAAGTGGCCCCACCGACCTGTGGGTGGGTGCCCCACCCACAGTGGATCCGGTGTGGGTCAAAAATGAAAGTCTTCAAAAGTGGTCAAGTTGGGTATCAAATGAAAGCTCTTGGCGAGGCGATCAACTTTTGTCATTATGCCACCCACAAAAAGTGGCCCCACCGACCTGTGGGTGGGTGCCCCACCCACAGTGGGTCCGGTGTGGGTCAAAAATGAAAGTCTTCAAAAGTGGTCAAGTTGGGTATCAAATGAAAGCCCTTGGCGAGGCGATCAACTTTTGTCATTATGCCACCCACAAAAAGTGGCACCACCGACCTGTGGGTGGGTGCCCCACCCACAGTGGGTCCGGTGTGGGTCAAAAATGAAAGTCTTCAAAAGTGGTCAAGTTGGGTATCAAATGAAAGCCCTTGGCGAGGCAATCAACTTTTGTCATTATGCCACCCACAAAAAGTGGCCCCACCGACTTGTGGGTGGGTGCCCCACCCACAGTGGGTCCGGTGTGGGTCAAAAATGAAAGTCTTCAAAAGTGGTCAAGTTGGGTATCAAATGAAAGCCCTTGGCGAGGCTATCAACTTTTGTCATTATACCACCCACGAAAAGTGGCCCCACCGACTTGTGGGTGGGTGCCTCACCCACAGAGGGTCCGGTGTGGGTCAAAAATGAAAGTCTTCAAAAGTGGTCAAGTTGGGTATCAAATGAAAGCCCTTGGCGAGGCGATCAACTTTTGTCATTATGCCACCCACAAAAAGTGGCTCCACCGACCTGTGGGTGGGTGCCCCACCCGCAATGGGTCCGGTGTGGGTCAAAAATGAAAGTCTTCAAAAGTGGTCAAGTTGGGTATCAAATGAAAGCCCTTGGCGAGGCGATCAACTTTTGTCATTATGCCACCCACAAAAAGTGGCTCCACCGACCTGTGGGTGGGTGCCCCACCCACAGTGGGTCCGGTGTGGGTCAAAAATGAAAGTCTTCAAAAGTGGCAAGTTGGGTATCAAGTGAAAGCCCTTGGCGAGGCGATCAACTTTTGTCATTATACCACCCACAAAAAGTGGCCCCACCGACCTGTGGGTGGATGCCCCACCCACAGTGGGTCCGGTGTGGGTCAAAAATGAAAGTCTTCAAAAGTGGTCAAGTTGGGTATCAAATTATCATTTTTCAAGCTCCTTATATAAGTAAGCACACAACTGGAAAGGGAACCTTTAAAACGACAGAAGGACAAGTAATTAAAATGCTCCTCCGGAGCATGAAAAAGTAATATGGGTGGTGGTGAGGTTGTAAAATCAAGAGAGGACTAGTCTTAAAAATGCTTAATATGGGGCTAGGTTCAAAAAAAGAAGAGGACTAGGTTGTGGGCGAATTAATATGGGCACAGCTTCGCCGAGCAACCCATATTCGCGGGCTTTCACGCTTCGCCATGGCGATTGTCATATACAAAGCGATTAATGTCGGCAATAACAATTCCAGCAGTTCAACAATCGCTGCAAGTTGCTTGATAAAAAGTTAGATTAGCTAGGTATATATACGTAAACTATATATATAGTAATTTGGTTGTGCTGGACTACGGCAAGCAACGAGAAAAAACCAAGGCTATGATTGTAAAGCTAGCGGTTCAATGGAAATAGAAGATCGTCGGAGAGTCCTGAAATTATTGTTGAAATATAGGCTTTTCTTATAAATGGTTAAAATGCACACTAATATTAAGAGTTTGTTGAAAGAAATGTTTGCTTCCATTAAAACTCGTTAATCAGAGTTGTATATATTATTTACGCACCGTAACTAAATCTGAACACTGGTATACGTTTGTGTATGTGTATAACTTCTTCAGTCCGCGAATATGGGTTGCTCGGCGAAGCTGTGCCCATATTAATTCGCCCACAACCTAGTCCTCTTCTTTTTTTGAACCTAGCCCCATATTAAGCATTTTTAAGACTAGTCCTCTCTTGATTTTACAAGCTCACCACCACCCATATTACTTTTTCATGCTCCGGAGGAGCATTTTAATTACTTGTGCTTTCCTTTGGTTATTTTTGTGCAAATCCTTTTGTCGCAGACAGACCATTATCAAGTGTTCATCGACTAGGACGCGCGATTTGTCATTACGAGAAATACACCGGGGCCGGGACCTGAATATTTGTGGGTGTTCGAAATCGGAAAGGTTCTTAAAAATTCGGATTTTTCAATAATTCCACGGGTGAACGCACATTAAAGTTTGTTATTTTCATTATCTCAGTGAGGTAACTAACAATTTGCCGCAATTTGACCTATCGGTGACTTTCAAAATTCCAAAATTTTGTTCAAAAAGTGACATAAATTTGCAAAATTAGTAAGTTAGTTTTTCGCCCCGCTCGAACCTAGCGTAGCCTTACACCACCCGCCCCACAGGATTCTATCTGGGCGGGGGTCCCCAAACCGTAACCTAGCGATCTTTCTTTGACAATCCTAAATTTCAACTCTTTATTGTCTGATGTTTTTTTAAATTTGTTTCAATGTTTAAGTCAGTGCCTTATTTTTGTTTCAGTGGCACTGGTACACAGAAGAAGTCACGACCTGATAACTGAGATCAGATCATTTAATTTTGGTGGACTGGTTTTTAGTGCCGATTTCTTCGCGTCCCTCACTCAATTCCTAATCTCGTGTACAAAGCATTTTGTATTATGTTGTTGTTGGAACTTTCCACTTGTGTGTATATTTCATATTTGTATTTGCGCAATAGATATTATTATGTCCATGCGCTTCAGAATTTGTAGTGTATTGGCTCTTACTGCATGTTAATTGTACGTTTAGTCTAAAGTGTTTTGGTGGTTGGCCCTCTGTTTCGAAGTTTAGAACGCTAGTTAAGGCAATGGAAATCGTTTTGCTCCATAAATATTCATTTGTAACAAGAGTACAGAATACAAGCGTCACACTCTTATGTTGCATAAGCTTGACACATCCTCTGTAGGCTAACTACGCCTCCCTCCCGCGAATTGAACCCAAATAATACAGTCCAGAAATTGGCGCCCACCCAGCACCCAAAACGGAAGTACGGACGTTCACTTGCTATATGCTTGTGTGTCAAGGTTCGAAAACACAAACAGTGTGTGCGTATTAGTTGTGTGTGTGTTTGCTTCGAGCTTTAGAACACTAGCATAGTGCATGAAATTCATTAATTCACTAGAGTCCAATTTTCGGGAGGGGTGGACCGTTAGTTTACGGAGGATGTGTCACGCTCACATTACATAGAGCTTGACGCTTGCCATACTCTTATATATTATGTACTCTTATTTGCAGGGAGCCTATGACTACAGCACGTCATATAATATAGTAAAGGTAATACTCACCAGCTGATAACAAGGAGCATGATGCTAAACATTTTATCTTGTAATAGCTATATATAGTTTTTATTTATTGTTTTCCAGAATATGAATTAACTCTCATCATAAAGCATCGTAAAAACCTATAAAACGGTGTGCGGTCCCAATTGCTGACCAACATTTAATCATCCTGCTAGTTTCTGTTTAGTAATTGTATCATTCTGTATTATATGTGCTTTGTTTCTGTATTGGGAACCGAATTTGTATATACTGTTGTCCGTGTTGTTGTTTGTTATTTGGTTATATAGCCTGTTTTGTTATGTTGCTATGTTGTGTTAGCTTCTATTGTCAGCGGTTTACCGATCTAGTTTAATGTTTGAATTAGTCCTAGTTTTGAAACAGAGATTGAGGGGAGTTAATTTTACTACATTCGAAATCCTTTTAGTCTTTCAGTGGATTGCACCAAATCTGAATAACTATTCTCAGAATAAGTCTGTTTATTGTTGTTGTTTGCTGGATTAGACATCACAATGTGATGATCATCACCCGAAGGTGCAAAATGTTTAACCAGAAAACTGGCCCCGTAGGGTTGGTCAAAAACCACTCAACCAAGTTGCCAGAAGGAGTCTCAAAGCCTGGTCGACACCAGGACAGAGGAAGTCTCCTCCTGTTTAGTATTTAGTGAAACTGACCCAAAGTGCTAACCTTTACTTGATTTACTCTTCACATTCGCAGGTCTTGTAAAGGGTTGATTTAAACAATTGTTTATTGCCTGTTGCATTTAATATGGCGTCCTATTTTGATGTTATGCCGTTTTACAGAAGTTGTTATTAAAGCGGTGTTTGTGTGCTTAGGTTACATTGGATTATGTGCAGCTAGGTATACCAAAATAAAATCGGGTTTATCTCGTAAACTCAAGCATCACGGGAATCAAAGTCGCTAGCCCTTTGTTAATGTTCACCGACCGAGACAGTTTTTTGGTATGTTTCCGGCATATGTCTTCGGAAATGGAAACGCACAAGAATAGTTAGCGCGGTGATAATACTACGTTTATAAAGACGGCGACGACTGATTAAGCGACCTTATGAAATGTCGACATATGACCTCATTGAAAGCAGAGGCGGATAAGCAGAAGTTCCGCTAATCAGAGCTGGGGCCGGTTCCCCTAGAACCGGTTAGAACCGGAAGGATTTTTAGAGTCGGAAGCGAAAGTCGGGGATTTTGGAACCGGCCGGTTTTACGATTAAAAGTTAATTTCCTAACGCTGGATTTTGTATTTGCCGTTCATATTTATACATATTCATAGTTCATACCATTCAGGTGTGAAGTTTGAGTCTACGAGATGAGCAAGATGCTGTTGTCTTCCTTCGACATATCGGTGTTATGTTCCTCTTTCTTTCCGATATGGCTGTCAGCGTTTACATACCTACATTTAAATTTTTTGAAAACACTTCTTGGTGTGAAGTTCGGGTTTACGTATGTTAGTAAAATGCACAAATTATTAAATAAAACGAGTTGACTGACTAGAGTTTAGGATATATAAGACTAGGCAGGGTTTTTTTGCGTCCAGATGTGCGTCTGGACGCAAAGTTTCTTATCTGGACGCAATGAAATTTTAGCGGGACGCAAGCTAGACGCAACATTATTTCGGGAGAAAATTCACTTTTGTAAGAGTAAAAACTTTAAATGTTTCCAGTACCAATTTTTCCGTTTTTTCCAAAAATTTCTTCGGGTCCTGGGGGCTCCGCCCCCAGACCCCCGGTGTTTCCCACTTTGTCATGGAATGCCAAGGTGCAAGGGCATGTCTCAATGTTACTCAGTGTTATTTGTTAAGTTGTTGTCCACCTGCATCCATCCATATATATCAGATTTTTTCGAACTCATGAATTTCACGTCAATAAATACATAGAGATTACTAGGTGCATTTATATACATTTATATATATATTTATACATCTATATTGTTCTCATTCAACAGGTCAGGCAGGATCAAGATTAGTACTAAAGTAAAACCCCGAAATTAACAAACAAAATTTGTAACAGTAGCAGAAGCAGAATATCCAAATTTTTTGGTTCTTCTAAAAAAATGTTTTTCGCAAAAAATACACAAATGGCAACTTAAAATAATGCAAGATTACCATTTTTCTGAAATTTTCAAATACAAAAGACCTATGTACGAGCAATTCACTATCCATTTATTGTAACTAACGTTAATAGTATTTACAAATGCTTCACTGTTTTGCAGTTGAATAACGCTGCCTGGGGCATACACGCTTCTCTATTGACTTTATACTGAGTTTATTCAAAATTCAAGAATTCACAGATGCAATTAACACAAAAAATGCATTAGCGTTAGGAGCTTTAGTTAGAATAGATGTAACAGTTGCCAAATAATCTTTTTAAACATTTCCACAACGGATTTAATCCGTAATTTCGAAAAATTTCCAACTTCTGGGGGGCTCCGCCCCCCAGACCCCCCGGTGCTCATTTGCAATAATCCTGCTATTAAGGATCACCTCACCAGTTGTCAAAGTTTGCGAAGCCGAATGTATGTTTTAATGTTTGCTACCTTTCTTCTCAATGATATTCCTAAATATTTCATAAATTTTTAATACTTTAATTAGTTTAACTAACATTGAAATATCGAAATAATGTGTGTCAATAATACATATATATCGAAAATTACTAAGTTCTGCAACAGACGCCAAATAAAATCTTTTTAAACATTTACATTACGGATTATTCTGTAATTTCAAAAAATTCTTCAACTTCTGGGGGCTCCGCCCCCAGACCCCCGTCGTGTATGTTGGACGCATCTATATTCTTGGTAGGTAGTCCTGTAATCGTGCATTACCGTTAAGCAGCATCAGCTTTCTACATAGTCTAAATAGCTTTGCACTAAAGAAATTATCGAAATTTTTATAAATAAAACAATTTTTGCACTAAAAAACACGCTAAAACAAGATTTCTGCCTGGACGCAAAATTTCTTAACGGGACGCAACTTAAATTTAGCGGGACGCAAGGTTGACGCAAATCCGAAAACCAAAAAAAACCCTGAGACTAGGTCACGAGGTAACAGTGTAGTGTGCGATGTCGGAAAATGTTGACCCTAACCAACTGAAGGAAATATTTCAAAATAACACAATTTACTGTCGAAATCACAAAATTCGCCAAACAAGACTCAAAATAATAATTTCCAAAAACAATACGAAATTCAAACAGTCTGGAACGTGACAAATGCCGGATACGGTAGGGAAATACAAAAATACCCCAAAATCCCAAAACCCGCCAGAAAGCTACTCTTCGAAAATCCCCGAACACACTATAACGATTCCCAGCCAACTGAATTGTTCAAGCTTGAACTAGTTTATATATTTCTTGTGAGTGCTATCTTCACATAATACCCCCTCTTTTGGCCCCGTGACGGGTTCACACAATTATTATAATGATAAAATGGAGTTACCCACAGTTGACCTGCGTACTAGTAAAGATAAAATGATTGTTAACAACTACGTACAAATAAAATAATGCATATGCATATACCGATGGTAAAACTACTCGGAACTTAATCGAGACAATATCAACATTGCAACTACATATCTACTTACATTACATTACGACAACGTACCTAAACTACACACAACACACAACTACTACTACGTATCACATATCTACTTACATTAATATTACTACAACGTACCTACATTAATACAATACATAACTATTACAACACTTAACTACTACAACACTTTACTATAAACAGCTACAGAAAAACTACCTATTGAGGGAACCTAGACTACTACGGGAAAGCGTCAGGGGCCTACCGATGCTCACACGAGGCCTGGAGATGTGAGATGTTATACAAACAAGAACAGCAGAATCCCTTTTTGAAAACCTTTTTTAAATATTGCCGAACAATCACTAGCGTGCATATATCCAGTAAATACAGTAAATTATACAAAACGAAACTAGAATAAATTATTAAACTAATTAATAGAAAAACGACCAAAATACACTAGAGCTTAAATGACAATATGTAAACAAGAAAAATTACAGGAAGGAGGGAGTGTCCTCAGGTGCGCGAAGGAAGGACACGCAGTATTCACCCCAGCACAAGCATCACGCTCCGAAGATTCCAGGAGCCAGCACAACGTCAATCCAGGACCTGGCTGCCACACAGGATGGATCTGGAAAAGTCAACACTGGACTCTATGCCGAAGCTTGCTCCTAGGCTCCAATCACCAGAAATCCAGGCCAAGCCAGCCGAAACAAACCATAGAGACCCAGGAGCCAAACATCGACAGGCCAGCGATGCGGAATCAGTTCAAACAGGAAAGGCACGCACCCGAAGCAGGAGGGTCTGCGACGACTGTAGGGCCCCTGCGGGCCACAGGACCGGCCAGAGAAACAGGAGGCCTTGCAACCCTCCTGCACAGCCCAAACAAAGTTCCAAGAGAGCCCACAGAGGCCAGGCCCTCCAACTAGACAAGGGACACGCGCAGGCAAGAAGCGCGACCAAACCCGCATAGAAAATACAAGAAGGAATAAAAATACAAAAAGTCACGGCACAAGGAGATATAAATATCAGAAAAAAGTTACAAAACTGGAAGCC
>JASAND010006601.1:0-23451 GCA_030248195.1 Trissonchulus latispiculum
CATTGCGTCCATTTGGTGTGTAAGCCGCAGTGTGATCATAGCCTGAGTATGCATGTGCCCCGCGTCTACCCCCTTGTCCCTGTCTGAAAAGAGTTCTTCCTCCTTGGGGTCGCCCACCTTTGTTCCGGCGAGCTGCATCTCTTGCCGCATCTCTTTGTGGGCAATTAGATCTTAGGTGGCCAACACTTTGACAGACGAAACACCGCAGTTGCTCTCGCCTGCTGTTAGTTTGTTGTGTAAATGTCTGATTTGCACGGTTTGACGAGCAGTTTTGAGGCGCAGTGCTGTTAGGATTGGCTAATTGTCTTGCAATAGCCTGCATTTCTTGTCGCATTAAATTGGTCATTCTGGTTTCTAAATTTGCCAAATCAGTCGATGTGACAACGGCATGCATCCCTACGCCAGTACCGGTGCCCGTATCAGTGGAATACGCAGCGTAATGACCCCTGTTCTGACGGGTTTCAAACTGTCTGTTTCTGTCTCTACGAAAATTTCCGTCATTTCGTACGTGACGTCCATTTGTGCGTCTTCCACTGCTACGGTCCAGCCACGGCGCACTGTTAAACAATAAGTGATCACGAGCTTCCTGTTCGCGTGCACGTTTGACAGCTTCACTAAAGGTATCTGAGCCTGAACTGCAGTAATAAACTGAAACAAATGCTTTTTGAGCCCGTGTAGAAAATATTTCTTTTTCTAAGTATCTAGTGCTACTTCATCCATATTTGAGAAGCTTTCAGCCACCAATTTTTGGATATCTGCTGCGTAATCACTAACTGCTTCATTTTCTCTTTGATATCTGTTCATTAGTAGGTCAACAGACAAGTCCGACATATAATTAGTAGAAAACTGCTCTTTAAGAGCCTGGATTAGCACGGGGTAATTGCCCCTAGTAGCCTGTGGCAAACTATTATAAGCAATTTCGGCTGCGTCTTTTAAATATGACGGCAAAATATCGGCTTTCCGTTGCGGGCGAGTTTCACCGTTAGCCGCAACATAACGCTCAAAACCGCGCAGCCACTTCTCAAAACTTTCTCCGGGTCTCCCTCGAAAAGGGCCAGGAGGACAGCCGAAATTACTAATGACAGCCTGATTCACACCGGCTGCCCCGCCACCGGTTACTCCTAAGCTTTGCGTGTCAGGGTCTGACATTATCAGAAACAATTATTTCAAGAACAGCCTTACACAGTACAGGTAAATGCCAATATTCAACCTAAGTTGCTCTGAACAGGTACAACAATTTAGAAATAACAGTTTAAAAATAGTTACAGTTACTCTTGTGGATGAAACCTCTGATCGAAGAGCGCTGGCGAATCGATGGAGAAGAGAGTCAATGAAGTTTGAATTGATTCCAGCAAGTCGGTGATAACCCAATTCAGACGTCGCGGCAAGCACCGGCACCAGGACCAGGCACCAAAAAGGCACAATGAGGCGAATAATCCCACCCTCGTCGCCACTGTAACGGGGCTGGCCGGGTTCTACTGTCCTCAATCACTGACGTGCCGCTAGTTTATATAACAGAGCTCCAGCAAAATCCGTTTAATAATAGTCTGAATCAAATGGGTTAAAACCCAGCATGTGCTCACGTAGGGCGGGTATAAGTATCCCGCCCCAGATAGGAAGACCCGGTCCCTCGACTTCCCATAGCTTTTTTTTCCGGGGGAGCCCATTCCCATAACCTCCCACAGCATTTCCTAGGGGAAGAATATAAAATGTGAGCACATGATGTGTTTTAACCCGCAAATACTGTACTGTTTTCGCTGCACTAGTCACTTCACAAGTCACAACAACCAACTAAGTAATAGAAATTACAATTTCACAAAAGGCTATTTTCAAGGTCATACTGGACATTCTAGTCAGGGCCAACTCTTAAATTCTGCATTAAATAGATTTGTTCTAGGGAAACGCAAAATAGAAATTTAATAGAAATTTAGTCTGTGTATGCAAAATGGAAATTTAGTCTGAGAAGAGAAGTTGTTTACAAATGCAGGCTGTTTACAGTTTACAGCAAACTTTAGTTGAAAAGCGGTTAAAGGGGGGAAATGTAACATTACCGTAGAGGATAGTATGCACATGCTGTGCGAACTTTAGCTGATTGATTTCTGGTCCAAACATTTTAACTAGTCCTTTTCTAGCATGTTTTATAACATTAAATTAGCTGTAAAATGATGACTTTTACGTACAGTGTCGAGTGTACTTTACAATCATTATTGCCCGATGTCGAGTGTACTTTACATTACAAAACCGATCACGTGATCAGCAGAAATCGATCGATCAGAAAAAAATTTACTGTTTCGGAGGTTTTGGGCCAAGCGCGTTAATGTACCATAAAAGTTATTAGGCTAGCTCAAAAATCTTAAGTCTGGGCGTTAAAGGGTTAAGGATTAAAATTTGCTGCATCATCGTGCCAGGTTTCATATGTTTGCAAGGCAAATTTTTAAAAACTTTATAAAATTGCCATTTAACGCCAGACATAACTTAATGATAAACAAGACAGACATTTGAAAGTGTTTTGGTATATTTATAGTTGTCTGGTGCTGTTTTTGCTGTGATCTGCGATCATTTCATGGGTTCAGGTGCCTTGACATAAAATGCATCTGACTATGTCCGATAAGCAGCTTTCTACTGGAAACAAAGTGCACTATGTTATTTAGCATGGCTAAAATGTACAAACAACCTAGAATGTGTAACAATAAGTGTCCCGCGGAACAGTCAGGATCATTTTAGCACCGTGTTTTTCCCCGCCGGTATGTTTTTTTCCCCAAAAGGCGGGGAGAAAACACACAGACGAAATCGATTATTGCTACAGATGTACAAGGAATCAGGCGAATTTCAATACATGAATCCATAGAACTAGGGGCGATATACACCATGGTACAAACGCAAGCTCTCTCAGCCTTAAGGTGGTGATTCCCTTTGGGCACAAATTGCTGGTTGGCGGCGCAAATCAGGATGAAATTTGGCGAAACATTCCGAAATACATTGTTTTAGCGTTCTAATACCCTCCGCGCAATTTCTGCTCCGCGCAATTCGAGATTTCTGATCAGGGCAGTTTTTCCCAATTTCTGAAAGTTTGGCGGCAGCTATGCAATTATGACTATATTCATTTGAAATATCTCGTTGAGCTTCACATTTTTGCTTTTTAAAGCAACTTTCTAGCTTTTCTCTAGTGTGCGATATAGCCGATTTTCTTGTTTTGGCGTCGAAAACTTGTCATTTTGCAAAAATCAAATTATCCATCATTTCTTGAACTACACAAGCCGGTAAATCAAACTAAGGGCGTCGATTTGAAGGTCTCACTGGGGCAAATTATCCGACGCACGATCGTCTTCCAACAGCTATCCCGTAGGCTGCTATCATGAAAAATGTAGTTTTTGCAAAAACACGACCAATTTTTTCCAAAGATTGTGGAACATTCACCATGCAAGTTGGAGGGCTGCTACTTAACAAATGAGTTCTGCACAAGTATACCCAGGGACGTTTTTTAGTTGCCCCGATTACTGCTTTCTAGCTAAAGTAATCGCTTGATAAATTTGGAAAAAGTAGGCAAAATACAGGTTACGCACACATTTCAGCTTATTTCTCTATAACGAAGGGCGATTTCACAATAAATAAAAAATCGTCCCCAGCTATTTGATGGAGGTATCGAATGATATAACCGATGTCTCGCGAAAAAATTTACTTGAGTCTGCAAAAAATCTGGAAAATTATACTTCTTCTAAAATGTGTCAAAAATATTTTAAAAAAGCAACATTAGTTTCATGGTATGCATTAAAAAGAGACAATGTCAAGCTACATTTTGATATAAAAATGGCTTCTTAACTCCAAGTAATGAACGAGTAATAACGGTGCAAACTTTTGTGACCAAAGGGAATCACCACCTTAAGTCAAAAAAGTTATAGCCTTAGTTCCGTATATGTGTTTTTCCCCGCCCAGATTAAATGTGTTCTCCTCAGCCAGCCAGCACGCAGTCGTTTTTTTTTCAAGTGGGACCTGTAGTTTTCACGGTATTTTTCCACGAAACCCTGTGGGAAAACACAAAGAACTAATGAGCACATGTATGGTTTACCATGCCACCGTACCGCCTTGTTTGATTTCTCTAATCGAAGCCACTGGTCGAGGTCGGCATGCTTGCACCAGAACGTTGAGTCTTTGTAGGCCATTTTACTGATGTTAACCTTTCTTCTCTGACTCTCAGAGACTTGTCAAATCCATAGTACAATATCAATTTGTCTGTCATATTTATTGTCCATACTATTGTATAAGTTTGTGTATTTTTATGTGGCATGCATATTTTTGTATTTTAGGCATCGACTGTGGCGAAGGGAAGCGCAAAACTCAGGCCGAGAATGTGTGCACTTATTTTGTTTCCCCGGAGGAAACCCTTTATGCCTATGTTAGGCGTCGCTCTAAGGGAAAGATTGCATGATTTCAGCGAAACAACATTGTTGTAATGGAGTAGCTAATTGATAGACTGTTAGTTAATTAATCGGTATGTGTTAATTACGCGTGTTGAATAGCTTGTGTGCTGCTAGCTGGCTAGAAGGTTGCGGAATTGATGCTTTGTGGTCTAAAGATAATATTATTTTGTGAATTTGGAGGGATTCGTTTCTGTAAACAACTTGTTTTGTATCAACTTTCAGTCACTGCAGGCCGGGAACTGAAATCGTATATTGAACCAGGTGTTCCCAGTGCGGGTGTATGGTGAAGGGATTGTTTTAGTTAATTGTTTTAATTAATTAATGATTTCAGATTTTGTGAAATAATAAGGGGTGTGCAGCAGCAAATGCAATTGAGAGAATACAAGGCATTAATCATAAAGAAATAATGAAAAAACGACTGTTCTGTAGTCACTAAGGCAAAAGTTTAGTCAGAAGCAGGAAAGTGTCAATTGGAAGCATTACAAGGCAGACCCTGTTTCCCTCGCTACATTCTATTCTGAAATGTAATGATTTAGTAACAGATTTTGAACATTTTTCCTGATAACAGATCTGTCAACTTGAAATTACAGTAAACGCAAGGTTTGCAGTGCTTCCATAATATGCTTTTGATTACGGTTTCTGCTAATGGCTGACCGAAAGATATATTTGTTTGTATGTATATTCGTGAATTTATATATATGTATACTTATTTTCTTTTGTCAAGAAGTTATTTTGATAATATACTGTGCTATCCTTTGCTTTCAAAAACGGGAATGGTTCTACCAGGGGTTCTTTTCAAGGAAGAGACCGAATAACAGTTAATTCTAAATTTTCTAATTCTGTTAATTCTAAATCTTTCTGTCTTCTTTCTTTTGAAGAATGAGTTACTTTGGCCGAAATTTTGGAAAATTGGACAGCTGGAACGTATATATATATATATATATATATATATATATATATATATATATATATATATGTATATATATATATATATATATATATATGTGTACGTTTGACTGTCCTAAATGGATGTGTTATGCCCTTTTAAAGCCCGGTTCACACTAGGGCACAAGCACAACCGGTTCAAATTGTTGAAAACTGTCACAAGCACAAGTACAACGCCGAGTTGAATTCAGTTTAACTTTTTGCACAAGCATAGTGGCCGCAGCCAATGAAATTTGTTTTGCACTTTGCACAGAAGGCGTGGCCCGGCTGAATTTCAAATTCTATTGGCTATGCTTTTGCCATAGTGTGAACGTTTTCATCTTGTGCCTGTGCTTGTGCTTGTGCTTGTTCTATGAACCGGCCTAAAATGTATGGGCAGTTTCGTGTTGTCTCAGCGACTTGCAAGTGGCAATGAGTTATTTATATTTGTGCTAAAATCTGTGCATATGATGTAGCATTTCTGTACATTCTATAAATTTTTATCTTTTTGTATAAACTTAGTCTGCTGGACGCTGTTGAAGGGTGTCCATTATAGAAATACACATTTTTTCCTAAAAAGTTGACTGAATGGCCCTATATAAAACTTATTTTCCTTGAGATATACCTAAATCTGATCTTGGATATACGGAATATTTTATCACTCTTATCTATAAATATTATATTTTTGGTATGGTTCCCTTTATATTTTTGTGGTCTATTTATGCGATGGTTCTCAGCTATATCTGCTGTAGTTTTTTGCTTTGTGCAAAAAAGATTAAAGAGCGGTCTTTAGCTTGTTTGGACAGGTATAATCTAGCTGAGATTTGATATGCGGCCGTCAATCAACGAATTTTTATTCACAAATTTTGCAGACCTGTTTTGTACACTCTTAGAAATACTTTAGTAGTTTCTACTGGAACAACTCCAGTAGCTCAGAAATACTAAAGACTTTAGTAGATTTGACTGGATGGTGGAGTAATAAGTACTGGAGGTAGTCCAGTAATAAGTACTGGAAATGTCTTAGTAAGAAATTACTGGTTTCTCCAGTAGTTTCTACTAAATATTTTAGTAGCATTTACTGGATTTGGGTTATTCAACTTACTGGATTTTCCAGTAATTTGTACTGGATCCAGTATTAAATTGCACCAAACTCGTACAATGTGTCGAAACACAAAAGTACTGGATTTTCCAGTAGTTTTTACTACTTTTCCCAGTACTATTTACTGGACTCCTGAAATACCCCGAGCACCAAAAATACTGGATTTTCCAGTAATTTCTACTGGTTTCTCCAATAATATCTACTGGACTCCTGAAATACACCGAGCACCAAAAATACTGGATTTTCCAGTAATTTCTACTGGTTTCTCCAGTAATATATATCTACTGGACTCCTGAAATACACCGAGCACCAAAAATACTGGATTTTCCAGTAATTTCTACTGGTTTCTCCAGTAATATCTACTAGATTCCAAAAATAACCCGTGCACCAAAAATACAGGATTATCTAGTAATTTTTTTCTGGTTTTGGCAGTAATATCTCCTGGACTCCTAAAATACTCCGGTCACCAAAAATATATACTGGAGTCTTAAAATACCGAAACGCAGAAGTAGTGGTTTTCCCACAACGGATTGATACTGGTAGTATCTACTGGATTCGTAAAACAAAACACTGAACACGAAATGAACTATATATTTGGCCGTTCCAATGGTGCTTAGAGCAGACTAAATTCTACTTACCTACCTATGCAATCTGACTGCAAGAAATGCTGGATTCAATTAATAATTTCTATTTCCAAAAGAAATTGGCAATATTTCTAAGAATTTGTAAGGTGGTGATTCCTTTTGGCTTTCGTATGGCGATATGGCGAAATCCCTTACTGGAGAAACTAGTAAAAATTACTGGAAACTCCAGTAGTTTCATCCCCCAAATATTTTTGGGGGTCCAGTATATAATACTGGATTATCTTGTTAAAACTACTGGACAATCCAGTACAAAAGTACTCGATACGCTGATGCTGCAATGAGAGTATATAAGAGGATAAACGAATAAGTTTTCAGCGATCAGATTTTGGGCAAGTCATTTGTCCTGGTCTCTGGGTCGATTCACAAAAAGTACTTAAACGGCTTAACTTAAACGAAGTGGTTTTTGTGAAACCGATTTCTACTTAAACGGATTAAACGACTTAAACGACTTAACTTAAGTCGTTTAAGTAGACCCTCTTTCACAAAAAACCAGCTACTTAAACTTTAAGTAAAGTGGCGTTTCACAAATACAGGTCAACTGAAACTCTCAGCGACTTAAACTTTAAGCCGTTTAAGGTGCTGGTATCCTTTTGTGCAGTGCTTTTGTGGTGATTTTACGAAACGCTATAACTTTCGCAATTTTGGGAGTTGGAAAGAGCTTTATACATCGTTTTAAAGCTTATAATCTGTACATTAACATGAGCTTACGAAACTAGCAAAATTGGCAAAAAATAGCAAACAAGCAGGCCCCAAAAGGGGCAATATTCCTTTGCAGACCTGTTATTAATCAACAACAAATGAATTAAGCTAGAGCTAAGTTAAGTTGCAAGCGACATCACTTGGTGACTTTCTTTCGATTTCACTTACGTAGTTTTCGAATTCGAATTATTTAGTATTGCTCTTCATAATATTCCATATATGTATGACTTACAATCGCCTAACCTCCTCATTAATCGATCACTTCAGCGAACTCTATTTAGGTACGGCTTCCAAGCAGTGGCTCGGGCTTAAGTTTAATGGAATTTAATTTGTAATTGGATGTGGTAAACATATGAGCATAGACCCCTCGCAAAAGAGGTAACTTTCAACGTGTAGTATACATCTTAACACGTGCAATCAACAATCAACACTCAACAAGTGCATCTTGAACAAAACATCTTATTCTAATTTTCCAGTTTAGTACCCATCTGTAACAGCGTTCTTGTTTTTGCTATTCCCATTTTCAACCTTCTTCGCTGAACTTCAACTGCTAAAATTCGGCGAGAGTAGGCCTAAGCCCCACATATCGTTGGCGAATGGTGAGCCTAAGTCAAGCCACGTACAATCTTACGTAACTACCTATTACACCTCTGTGTAGCTCCCAAGCTACACTGGTGTTCAAAAACATGCAACCGTTCAGGTTGCTGACAGCCGAAGACTGCGCGATGGCAGTCTGTGCGACTGCTTAAATAGTGGTTGCAAAACCTAATTTGCATAATCTCAAACCCGACCCGGCCAAACAAAAAACCCGGCCCTAAGTTAGCCCTATGCTGAAGATAGGGTTTCTGAATAGAGAAGTGACTCACCCTACAATGAACATACTAATTTCCTTTTTATACATTCCTGCTCCAGCAGGAATAAAAAGCTTCCGACATGCAGACATCTCACAGACTGAATATAGACCAAAAATTTTTGAACATCGATTTCTCAAAACTGTAGAATCGGCCAAAATTTTTTCTTGTGCCATGATATGAAGGACATGTGGGCCGAGGGACATTTTTTTGGATTTAGCTCAACAAGTCTCAGTACTCCAGGAAATCCGGCAAATGCGCGATGACACGAAATTTCGCAACTTTCTATTCAGTTTTCTCACAACTGGAGAAGTTTTAGCTCAAACCAAGAAAAATGTCCCTCCGCAATAGGGCGAATTTTCATTTAGCCAAAAATCACGCGAATCCATTGGGCAGTTTTTGAGAAATCAATGTTCAAAACAAAATAATCGCAATTTTGCAAAAATGGTTTTTCGGCGAATTCCCTAACTTAAAGCAACGAACTCCAGCGAATAGGTATTGATAAAAAGCGCAATTGGACGGTGTATCGATTGAGTATAAATAAGCCGAAATTGTCTGTAAGATTTGGCAGTAATTTTGAAAAAACTGATTTCGTCAAAAATGGCCATTTTTTGACCCCAAAACTAGTTTTTTGCGTATACTGCCTTAACCACTAGAGGTAGCTCAAACGTTGTAAAAGCAAAAATGTTCATTTTGGTGCCCTCTTTCCAGCCATAACAACCAATCCGGTGTAGCGACTATGTACTGAGAGAATAAGGGCTAAAACCAAAACTTTCTTATTTTTACACCTAAAAATCCGGAACTGCTCCCAGAATGTTAAAGAGCACGAAAATAATGTATTTGGAAAGTTTCATCCACTTTCATAAAGAATTGAAGCGTGTAGGGTCGAATTTACACAAAGCGATACCAGCACCTTAAGTAGAACTGCTTTCATAAAAACTACTTAGTTTAGGTAGTTTAAGTAGACCGCTTAAATGCAGTTCAAAATCAGTCATTTTTAAGCTCCGTAGATTTACGGGGCTTAAACGACTTAAACGAAAGAATGCGCATTTGAATGGCCATTTTAAAAGCTTCATAACTTACGCAATTTTTGGAGTTGAAAAGTCGTTCTTATATCGTTCGAAAGCTCTCAATGGGTCGTTTCACAAAAAACTTAAACTACTTAACTAAAACGACTTAACTTAAACTACTTAAACTACTTAAAATATTCGTTTCATAAATAAACGACTTAAACTACTTAAAATACTTAAACGGCTTAGTGGCTTAAACGACTTAACTTAAACGACTTAATTTAAGTAGTTTAAGTAGTTTAAGTCATTTATTTATGAAACGAATTTTTAAGAATAAGCCGTTTAAGTTAAGTCCTTTAAGCCGACTTTTAATGAAACGAATGTAAAATAACATCAAAATGGTAGTTTAAAGGTGCTGGTCCGGTATTATCATATAAGTTTGAAAGACTGTATATTCCTCAATTCTTGGAGTTCAGCGATAATTTTGATATCACTTTAAAGCTTGCAATGTGCTTGTTACAACTACGTAGAATACAGCTGTCTTAGTGCAACAGTTCTGAATGGAAACAATTTCGAATATGGATTACTCCAAGTGTAGGAAAGCTAAAGAAAAGCAACCAGTTCCTCCAGCTTCGAGAGAAATTTCTTCCCGAGGACTATCTTTTATGAAATTGTTTAACGAGCAAACAAGCTCAATATTTTGAGAAAACTGTTAATTTTGTCTGTTTCACCAAAATTTTTAAGTTCTGGCAAATTAAAGCTAATTTCTCAAAACCCAATTTTTTATGTTTTCGACAATGATATAGCAAATTTGACTAAACTTCAACAGCAATAGCTTTAAAAGATACGGACCAGCATTTAAATTGCTGTTTCCTTTGTGCAGTGTATTTAACTATAATTAGGTTGATGTAACTAATAAAATTACTAATAAATTACCAAAAAGTAAGTCTTAGGTAGGCTTAACTGGGCCAATCAGTGAGCAGACACGCCTTTACATAAATTATTCTTATTATGGCAGCAAAAAGCCGAGACTTGCGGAAATGAAATTATCTATTAGGGTTGCTCTCGCTGCCGCTTTTTGGCTAAAGCGATAGCTTGTCAAAGTTGCAAAAAGTGTAGACAAAATCCAGCTTACCCATACATTTTGCCAATTTCTCGATTACAAAATGCTACTTCATAATAACTAAGAAAGGGTCCCCCAGCTATTGGACTGAGGTATCGAATGATGTAAAAGATGTCTCGGCAAAAAATTACTTTAGCGGGTAAAAACTCTCATAAACTTCACTTCATCTAAAAATCGTTAGTTTAATTACAAACAGCCAAGTTAATTAATATTAATATTAATATAAATATTAATTTCATTGTATAGTTAAAAATGTTCAGCCACATTTGATGTAAGATGGCTTCTTCGCTCCCAGAATTAAATGAATACTACTGGTTCAAAGTTGATGTCGCCAAAAGGAATCACCACGAAAAGCAACCATGTGTAATAGTTACTTATAAATGCCAAAAAATTTTAGTACATGGTAAAATTGTTAGGAACGTCGTCCAAATTGTAGACAGGTTCCCGTTAGAAAACTCTCCGGAAAATATTCTCGAAAATCCCGTCCACCCGCAATTTTTCCCCGTTTAGTGTTTTCCTAGCTAACGTCACTTCTCTAAAGCAAACTGCAGCCTTTATATATTTATATACAGTAACAGCAGCAGGGCGTACCTAGAAGCATTTTTGCAGCAACACTTCCACGTATGTGTGGTTTAGGATACAGTAATAGCAGCAAAGAGCTTGTGACGAAAGCAGCCTAGTAAAAAGCTAAAATAAATCCTGCTAAGAAACCCGTCCTAGACGGGAAAAATGAAACGGGATTTTGCAATTTTCCCGTTGTGTATTTGGACGACGTTCCTTATGTGTTAGAGCCAGAGTAAGCGCAAGAGTGCTGCCATTGACTCAAAACGTTTTTATGCAAGTCAGCTTGTTAATTGTGTAAAAACAATCGATTCTCAATTGGGACAACATGTTTAAGTAAATCAAGCTTTCTTTGCTTTGTTCATTTAGAAGGCTTCTTTTTCATTTAGAAGCTGATACAGATAGAAGCTGATAAGACAAAAAATTTAGTGTTTGAAGTATTAAAGGATTATCAAAAACAGTTACGCTTGTAACGATATTGTAGAATTAAAGTACTCGTTGAGAGCTTTCGAACGATGTAAAAACGGCTTTACAACTCCCACAAATGCGTAAGTTATGAAGCTTTTAAAATGGACAAGTTTTCGTTTAAGTCGTTTAAGCCCCGTAAATCTACGGGGCTTAAAAATGACTGATTTTGAACTGCATTTAAGCGGTCTACTTAAGGGGGGGGCTACGAATTTCACTAAAAGTTCGATGTTGGAAAAGCTAGCTAGTCTTTTGCCATATGATAGTATTAGGTTAAGTGTAAAAGAGTTTAAAGTTTGAAAGAATTCCATACAGCGTAGCGTCCTGTGGAGCCATCAGAAGTTGGTGTTATCGGTCCAAAGCTCGACGTGACACGTACAAAAACTTCGCCTCGCCCTGATCGCTATGGGCACGGCACAGTACCCAAATTTTCAGGAATTAGTTCTGATATATAGTGCTTTGATATCGCGTAAAATAATCTCTAGACCATTGCATACTTTTCTGTGCGATACGATCAACATGCGAAAAATTGGGTGTTGTAGGTCTATACGGGTGGAGGTTAACTAACTTCTAATGAGCTGTGGTTTACCAAATGAACCAAACTTTGCGGCAATTAATACTCCAAGTATCTGTCTTAACTTTGGTATAAATGACGTGATTTCGTTAATACCTGTGTTCGCAGTGCTGGATTATATTATCGATATTGTCGCTGTTATTTGGCGCTATTTCGAAGATGTGAGTCAATTACTCCAAAGTACTGTGGCAGAATCGGCTGAAACTTTGCACATTACAGGCCAGTGAGTGCACCAAGATGTGCCGAAAGCTATGTCACTAAACCTCGCTCCAATGTTTATAAATGCTAGATTGATTTCTCGAAGTATGGATGGCGATCGCTCCAAAAAGCTCTAAGACAGTTGTAAGCACATACTGAACGAAGGAAGCGTCATATCGAAAAACGGATTTCATATTCGGATTCAGCAGGTCAAATAACCCCTATAACCACCTTTTCGGCAAAATCGGAGACAAAAAATTTTTTAACCCCATTTTTACTGCGCTTAGCTAGCTTTTCAGGTCTAAAAATAAGGGTTATTTCTTAACGAAAAGTTGGCTAGCACACTAACCAGAAAACCAAAGCCCTTGAAACTCACAGACAGTATGCCCCTATTAGAGCCTAATAACTGGTAAAAAGCTGGGGTAGGCTAGGGGCTGCCAATTTTATTAGATCGAAAACGGCGCACGGTCACCTCGCAACTTTTTGCAAAATTTCAAACTTTGAGCTGTTATAACTAAAGAAGGAAGCAACGCTCGAAAGCCGGAATACTTTTAATATTTAGCACTAGTAACAGTTAACATTTATGGCTGAAAGTTACAGAATCGGTCGAACCGTTAATTCACCAGAGCTGAAAACCCCTTTTTGAAAAATCCCATTTTTCGCACCGAAATTTCGACTTTGGCGTACTGCCAAGAACGGTGTATATGAGATATATTGTTGCCCACCCTAAACTTTTTTACTTTGATATGTTGGCTAACGTTGGGCGGGAAAGTAGCTCTCTCCGACGATGTTGTGCCAACCCGTTCGTAGCCCCCCCCTTAAACTACTTAAACTAAGTAGTTTTTATGAAAGCAGTTCTACTTAAACGGCTTAAAGTTTAAGTCGCTGAAAGTTTAAGTAGACCTGTATTTATGAAACGCCACTTTACTTAAAGTTTAAGTAGCTGTTTTTTTGTGAAAGCGGGTCTGCTTAAACGACTTAAGTTAAGTCGTTTAAGTCGTTTAAGTAGAAGTTGGTTTCACAAAAACTACTTCGTTTAAGTTAAGCCGTTTAAGTACTTTTTGTGAATCGACCCAACGAGTACTTTAATCCTACAATAGCGGTACAAGCGTAACTATTTTTTAAAATCCGTTAATACTTCAAATACTAAATTTTTGTCTAATTTTAGCGTGTATCAGCTTCTAAATGAAAAAAGAAGCCTTCTAAATGAACAAAGCAAAGCTTGATTTGCTTGAAAATGTTGTCCCAATTAAGAACCAATTGTTTTTTACACAATTAACAAGCTGACTTGCATAGGATGATTTTGACGCAATGACAACACTCTAGCGCTTGCTCTGGCTCTAGCACACAACAATTTTAGCATGACTAAATTTTTTTTGACATTTATAAGTAACAATTACATATGGTAGCTTATCGTGGTGATTCCTTTTGGCGACATCAACTTTGAACCATTAGTATTCATTTAATTCTGGGAGCGAAGAAGCCATCTTACATCAAAATGTGGCTGAACATTTTTTAACTATACAATGAAATTAATATTAATGTTATTAATATTAATTAATTTAATTTAATTAATTAATTAATTTAACTAAACTAATGAGTTTTTTGAAGTTTGAGATTTTTTACCGGCTAGAGTAATTTTTTGCACAGACATCTTTTACATCATTCGATGCCTCTGTCCAATAGCTGGTCACCATTTCTTAGTTATTATGAACTCATTTTGTAATGGAGAAATTGGCAAAATGTATGCGTAACCTGGATTTTGCCAACACTTTGTAACTTTGACAAGCTATCGCTTTAGCCAAAAAAACGGCTGCGAGAGCAACCCTAATAGATAATTTTATATCCGCAAGTCTCTGGTTTTTGCTGCCATAATACGAATAATTTATGTAAAGGTGTGTCCGCTCACTGATTGGCCCACTTAAGCCTAGGCCTACTTTTTAGTAATATATTAGTAATTTTATTAGTTGCATCAACCTAATTATAGTAAAATACACTGCACAAAGGAAACAGCAGCTGGTCCGTATCTTTTAAACTATATTTGTTGTTGAAATTTAGTCAAATTTGCCATATCATTGTCAAAAACATAAAAAATTGGGTTTTTGAGAAATTAGCTTTAATTCGCCAGAACTTAAAAAATTTTGGCGAAACAGACAAAATTTAATTAATTAAATTAGTTTTCTCAAAATATTGAGCTTGTTTGCTCGTTAAACAATTTCATAAAAGATAGACCTCGGGAAGACGTTTCTTGCGAAGCTGGAACTGGTCGCTTTTCTTTAGCTTTCCTACACTTGGAGAAACCCATGTTCAAAATTGTTTTCATGCAATTGCATGTCCAAATAGAACTATTGAACCAACCTAAAACGAAGCTGTACTCTGCGTAGTTGTAACAAGCACATTCCAAGCTTCAAAGTAATATCAGGATTATCGTTGAACTCCAAGAATTGAGTAATTTACAGTCTTTCAAAGTTTGCTGCAAATACCGGACCAGCAAATACCGGACCTTTAAACTACCATTTCGATGTTATCCGTTTCATTAAAAGTCGGCTTAAACGACTTAACTTAAACGGCTTAACTTAAACTTCTTAAAAATTTGTGTCATAAATAAATTACTTAAACTACTTAAACTACTTAAATTAAGTCGTTTAAGTTAAGTCGTTTAAGCCACTAAGCCGTTTAAGTATTTTAAGTAGTTTAAGTCGTTTATTTATGAAACGAATTTTTTAAGAAGTTTAAGTAGTTTAAGTTAAGTCGTTTAAGTTAAGTAGTTTAAGTTTTTTGTGAAACGACCCTCTGCTTCTGTATTAGCAGAAGTTAAGGGGCTCATTTTTGTAGCCGTTAGGCGCCTTCGTGGGTGCTGACGGCGGTGCGGTGAAGGCAACGCGGGGGATTTTCCAACTTTGGGAAAATCGCCCATTATGAATGGAGTGATGGTTGAAACGCATGCAGTTTAGTTCAGAGAAAATGTGTCCTTTCTAAAAATTCAGTATTTTTTTTAGGGGTGAGAGAATATAATAGGGGGTGTGTGATATATTGAAAGGGGGAAAGAATGGAAATAAATTGTTTTGGGGGGGGGGGAGTTGAGGGGTAGTGGAGGAAAAAGAAAATAAGAGATTGGGTTGGGGCGGGGGGGGGGAAAAAGGAGAAAAGAAAAAAGGGAGTATTGGTGTTGGGGGGGGTTTTGGGGGGGGGTGGGGGGTGATAATAGGGAGTGTTTGGGGGGGGGGGGGGTATAATATAAAGAGGAAAAAGAATGGTGGGTAGGAGGGTGAAGTGGTATATTAAGTAATTGGTTTGGTGTTTAATGATGTAGGAGGAAAAAAGGGTGGGGGAGTGAGTCGTGTGTAGCAAGGAAGCTACCTCTTAAAACTTAACAATTGGGCTTAAATTTTTCAGTTTATTATTAAAAAGGTTGAATAGACAAACTGGTTTCAGGTTGCTGTACAACCCTGTAGGCTCTACAAAGTCGGCGGCTTTTTCGTTTTCTGGTTCTTCCCTTGCGCATCAAAATAACTTCTATTTTCGATTTGTTGAGGTGTCATTCACAGATATTCAGTTTATATTTTCCTCATTGCAGGCTTAAATGTTTATTAAATGCTAAATCATTGTGTTCGCGATAAAGGTTTAGCTTTAGTGTATTGGAAACCTTATCCCTGAGGTCACGGGCGCGGGTCCATTGGGTGGGTATGGTCAGTGATCTGCGGTCGAGAGCTGCTCAAAACATTTTCAGGTCGGCAGTCTTCCGTATTCATTTTATATGACTTGTTTTTCAAATCTAGCAACGTTTAAAGAAGGTTTACATCAATAGTCAATGGTTCGATGGTAAAGATGTTTAAGTTCAACAATTTAATTCAACAGAAGTGCTCTATCAGGTTTACAACAATATTGCAGCGTTTCTTAGCAAAATAACATCAGTAAACAAAAACCATATTAATTATTAAATTTTCATCCACTTGTATAGTCCCCACTTACAGGTTTTCTTATTGGAATTTTTTCATCTTTTTCAGATTGGAAACTCTTAATGATATCATTAATATTTTTATTCTTTGTCTCCGGCAGATAAAGCTGCAGATAAATCCAGCACACCGTTGGGACGACAATGAAAGGAACAAAGCTGAAGGTGGCTCCGACGGCTTCTTGAAAAGGAAGATAGAGCAGGCTGATCAAATTCGATTGGATCCAGATTAGGAATGTTGTCACTGACACGGCTGCTGATCTGTGTTGCTAAAATAATTAAAAATTGATTTGCAACCAATAGCAGTTCAGCAGCTACATTCTAGAGAAGTACTTGTAATCAGTGTAATAAGCTGGTTTCTGCATTCGGGATGCGTATATGTAAGCTGGGATTCACTAAAGCCATAATTGCAATCTGGACAAATTCCAGCAGGTATGGCTTAAAATCAGGATTGAACAAGTTGAAGAAACGTGTCCAAGTCGGGAGTGAACTGCTGAGTTTTTCGTTCGCAATAGGTGGAGTAAGCTAATTCGCAGTAGAATAAACTACCACTTAGCAGGCCACGGCCCCCCAGACAGAGAAATTAATCAACCTTTCGGCTCTCATGTGAGTTCCTGATATGTAACACCAAAGTCAAAGTAATTGGGAGCAAGTCTCGATCACAAACCAAGTAGTGTCCGTGTCCCGATCAAGGTTATGTCTAGAGACTTCATATGGACTTCTTTGACAGGGCTATATGCCTGTTCAAAAACGTGTCACTACAGTTTGGGAACGAATTCAAACCTAAGCTTGGTTTAATTGTGCCTGGGTGGCTCAATCTGTAGAGCGTTGGCCTAAATAGCCAAAGGTTGTGGGTTTGATCCCCACCTCAAGCCCAAATTTTTCACGTCGACGGTGCCGTAGTGACATCCTTCCTTCTTTCGTTTATAATCTTTAATTTATTATTTATATATTACTTTGCACCAATTTCTTAAGTCGAGAAAGTAAGGCAACATTTCTATAAAGTGAAGTACCTGTAGGAACAGTTCACTAGTTATGATCCAAGCTATTGTACCGCCTAGTCCGTAGCAGCACATGAACCCAACCAGAGAGGCTACACTACCGTAGCTGGCCCAGCCCATGTTGTGATAGTCCCTCAGTCCAGTGAAAATTGCTAGCATTAAAATTGACAAGGTGCATCCACCGATTTGAGTTAAAGCTAGAGGACGTCGACCCCAACGCTCAATTAGACTGAGAGCTGGAATTGTGCACAGAAAGTAGGCCAGTCCTATAACCATTGTGCCATATCTATAACAAAACAACACAAAGAGTACATAATTGTAATGTGATTCCCGTGGTTCCGTGAATCTGTCTGCGATCTGATGCAATACTCTAATTTGCATATTTCACCATGCTACCTAATTTGCATAATCCGGGTGTATATAAGCGTTTGTCGAAGGTTCTGGGGTCAGTTGTCTGATCATACCAGGAGTTCATTACATCACATTGGTGGAAACTTGGCCGCCCAAAGGCGTTGAATGGCTGACATGATCCAAAACTGATAAAATGCAATGATTAAAGGTGACACTTAAGCCATCCCGACATAAATGTTTTGTTTGAAATGTATTGAGTAGTAGTCTGAATGCAACTCGTTAATGCTGTTTTTATATAATGTATTTAATAATAACCAAAAAACTAATTATTTAATTGTCTATTAATTTTTCTTTTGCTTACAGTGTTTACAAGAAGTTGGAAACCGAAAGGAAATTATTTACCATCTAGATGCTCAGGCTACGAAACCAACAATCAGAGAACGGACTTTTTAATTTCTAACGAACTATCAGTAGTGTTTGTTTAGTCTAATGAAACGCAGCTAAAACGCTTTTAGACGACTCAAAAAGGCAAGTGATCCCATGCAAGACTCAAAAATGACTGGTTGGAGAGAATTTTGAAGTTGGGGGCGAAGAGTGGCCAGAAAATTCTCATTTTGTGAGATTCTTGATTCTTGAAATGTAGTCCGTTTCCACCCACAGGAGGGCCGACTCCGCCTCGGTGTCCTCCTGTAGAGGGTCCAGGCGTAGGTGCGTCCTTGATCTAAGGGCCCCTATTTCTGCAAAGTTCTTTAATGCATATAATTTGAGTTGTCTATTTTTTGGCTACACATATTTTGATTTGGCCACTGGTAATAAAATTAAATAGAGCCGGGTTCTCGATTTTTTGAAGTCCACAAAAAGTCGCTTTGGAGCAGCGCATAACATTTGTCATATTGTTTGTTGTATATCGTTCTTTAAATCATGTTAATAAACTAACGAATGGTCGCAGAACCTTCAGCGTATCCCCGGGGGTATTTCAATCTGAGATGGGTGGAATGTAATGTGATTCCCGTGGTTTCGTGAATCTGTCTGCGATCTGATGCAATACTCTAATTTGCATATTTCGCCATGCTACCTAATTTGCATAATCCGGGTGTATATAAACGCGTGTCGAAGGTTCTGGGATCAGATGTTGTCTTTGATCATACCAGGAGTTCATCACATCACAATAATGTACTAATAACCTAAACTAATCATGCTAGATATGCTAATCGCTTTATGTTAGGATCCTTCCCCTCCAAAAACCTAATGTCTTTCAAGTCTACTTCTTTCGATTTCTTTTAGTCAGAAATTATTTACCATAAATCATGCATCTACGAATCAGTATCAGTAAGCAAGCGTTTATTTCCATAAACTTACTTTGCAGAGGTTTCGTGGAGACCAGCGCTCTGGAAGATCTCAGTGGAGTAAATAAAAATAACTGTAACACCACCAAACTGTTGGGCCACCATCATCACACAAGACACAATGAAGGCTTTCCGAGTCTCCGTTCCGAACAGTCTCAAACGACTGATCGCTGTAAAATAGTGCAATTAAACAGAAGAGTTAAATAGTTGCAGTGAAGTAGAATACTGAAAACGGTGCCAGAAATTATGACGGAACAGCAGACGTATTAAAGAAAGAAAATATGTTGTGGGATAAGCCATACCCTCGATTGAATTTTTAAGTTGCATTTTTGACTTTTTTATTTTATTTTCTGTTTTGTCTCCAGTATTTTACCACAAATCAAGTTTCGTGATAAACAAAACAAGTAGGCCCCAAAGGGGGCAGTATTCCTTTGTAGACCTGTTTTTATTCAATTGCAAAATTGCCTTTGTCGGAAGGCTCTTTAAGCGTTAGAAGCTGCAGGTTCGGTTTACAATTTCACTTGACTTAACTAATCTCAGCTTAATTCTTTTAGTATCGAACTACTGTTATCATTTGAAGTATCTCACTAACTGTTTTTCTGTCTTATCAGACCAGACTTTCCTCAGCATAGCACAATACAATCAGTTAACATCATCGGGTTCAGCAGTACAGCTGACAAACTTAACATTCCTTCTTCCAAATAAAAAGGAAACAAAAATTTTGTGCACAAAATTTCTACTACTTTTATTCCGCTGCTTAATTTTTCTCTAATTCTCAATGAACTCTGTGGTCATCAGAGAGTGCAGGCCTATGCTTGCCATGCCATGATTGGCCTGAACTTGTGATGTCCAGCGCAAGCTAGTACCCTATTTCATTGCACCCTAATGCACCATGTGTAGCTCCCAAGCTACACTAGTGCTCAAAAATCTGCAATCGTTTAGATTGCTGACAGCCGAAGACTGCGCGAAGGCTCACAGTTCTGCAGCTTAAATAGGCTCCAAAACCTAATTTGCATAATCCGAATGCAAAAAATCTGACCTAAGCTAGCCCTATGTTGAAGATAGGGCTTCTGAATGGAAAACTGACTCATCATGCACTAAACATACTAATTTCCTTTTTATACATTCCTGCTCCAGCAGGAATAAAAAATGAACATACGTTCATCGTCGCTAAGTTTGGAAGATTCCAAGGCTTCCTCGCACAGCTTGTTGAACTCATCATCGGCGAGCGCCGACTTTACGTAGAAGTGAACTGATTTTCGGGCTTTATCCTGATCTTTCTTAGAGATCAGCAGATATCGCGGACTCTGCAGGCAGAAGGGTAGAATTAGGACCATGGCTATGGTAGGCCATGTCGATAACGTTAACGCAAACGGCCAGAGGTTTTCAGTGCCTACAGAATTAAAAGCCAAGAGTTATAGGAATCTTTTTGTGGGATGTCAATAAGATTATAGCTAAAGTTGAAAACAATTAGCAGTCGGTCTCCCGAATGCTTCCCTTCAAGTCTTTGTTCTGTGCTGGTGCAGTCGTTTTTGTCAATTTTCTAGCTCAGCTGGCTACTATACGGCTACTTTACGATTTGATCTCCGCCCTTGTATCCACTGCTCGGATCCAGCCTTCTTGACAAGCTAAGTTTTTGCTTATTTCTTAATTTCTTGTATCCTCACTCTTTCGGTGTTTTCTGGTTTTTTCTTTTCTGCTCGTGGGTTTTCTGGTACTGCTGTTGTACTGGTGCCCATAACTTGACTCTATTGTCTTTCTTTCTTTCTAGAATGGGGGAGTCTGATACAGCTGCCCGGCAGGCTCGTCTGGAAGAGATTCTCTCTCATTTGGCTAACATGACCCAGGATGTTCCTGAACCCAGCCGTGATAGTCAGCCCACTCCCTCTTCTGTGATCGGTGGTAAAAAACGGAAGCGCAAGCGGTCCTCTTCCCACTCATCCGGTCATTCTTCTAGCTGTGACTCGTCCTCCTCGACTGCGGACTCCTCTTCCGCTTGTTCATCTTCGTCACCTATGCAGCGGAATGCTCCAAAGCGCAAAAAGTCCAAATCTGTCGCCAAGAAGAGGAAAAAGCTTCCTAAGTCCACCGAGGCCAAGCTCACCCACCCTGGCTCTAAAATCCAGTATGAAGTAAATGAAGAAACCCTGAAGTTTCTGGACAAAGCCAAGCACTCGTCATCCAAGTCCAAGGTTAAGCTTTATGTTCGGAAGGCCTTCCGAATCCTTGAAACCCGCCAGCAAACCCTCCTCATCGGTAATGCCTACGGTTGGGATGTTGTCCAGCTTATGGACAAGAGTAGTGCCTTGGGATCACTTGGCCCTGGTATGGCCCGCAGCCTCCAACAAGCCATCAAATCTGTGCACCGTCCGTCGCCCTCCTTGCCCCGCCCACGTCAGCCCTTTCCCGCCCGGGAAGCAGGGACAGCACCTGCCCTGTTCTCCGGAAACAGCCGTTCCGGGGCCTCCTCCTCTGCTCGCCCCCGCTGCTTCGTCAGTGGCCAAGTGGGCACATCCAAACCACTTGCCCCTATTCCGTCCAATCTGCTGTCTCCAAGCCTCAGTCTGCCTCCCGCCAGGATGCCGGATTTCAACCTAAATGATCAAATTGATGTTATAGAAGGTATTCAAGCTTTTTTAGCTAATTGTCTAGTTCTTAATAAATTCTGGGAAGTCTCTGCTGCCTTCTCTGGTAATCTTCGTCGGCATTCTGTTTTCTGGGATTCACTGCACCCGAAACCTTTCGTTCTGAAAACGGTTAAATCCGGTAACCTTCTGTCCTTCGTCCAGGTGCCACCTGCTTTCCACTTTGAAAATAACAAGTCTGCTCTTGCTCACTCCACGTTTCTAGAAACCGAGATCAGCTCCCTCCTGGCTCAAGGGGTTATTCAGCGCTTTATTTCTCCCCCTTATTGCGTCAAACCTTTAAGTGTGTCATTTAGTTCCAACAAGTTGCGTTTGATACTCGATTGTTCCCATCTTTGAATACCTTTCTTGCTCCCGAGCATTTTAAAATGGAAGCTATCCCTGCAGTGTTGCAAACCTTTCGTTCGGGGGATTTTATGGCTAAGTTTGACCTAAAAAGTGGCTACTACCACGTTGAAGTCGACGATGCCCACAAGACTTTTTTAGAGTTCTCTATAGGCTCTGGTTGCACCCGCCAGTATTTTGTTTATAACTCTCTGCCGTTCGGTATATCTACTGCTCCGCGTTGCTTCACGAAATTGCTGCGCCCATTCGTGAAGCGTTGGCGCAGTTTGGGAATTCGAATTGTGTTATATCTAGATGACGGCATTCTTTTTGCTTCTTCTGAGCGCGACCTCTGGGCCGCTATCGCTCATGTTGTTTCTGATCTAACTGATGGGGGCCGGGTTGTTAATTTTGCCAAATCCATACTTCAACCAACCCAAGTTTTGAGCTTTCTGGGATTCGAAGTCAACTCTCGTAGTTTCACTATTTCTGTCGCTCCTCACCGTACAAACGCAGCCCTCTCTCTTCTTCGCTCACTCATAGCTTCGTGGCCCCATATTACAGCCCGCCAAGTTCTTATAGCTCCTGGGCATTTAGTTTCAATTAAACCGGTTTATGAAAGCTTAGCACTATTCGAACCAAACTTTTTTATAAGGCTGTTACGGAGACGACTGCCTGTTCTGATCTTGACGCCCATTTGCTTCCAAGTTCTGCACTGCCCTCCTTGCTTTCTGAATTTCACTTTTGGGTTGAGCAGCTCTCGAGATGCAATCTTCGTTAGCTTTCTCCGGCTACACCGTCATTCCGAATGTCTGTCGATGCCAGCAGTGTCGCAGCCGCTGCCATAGTTCATTCCAATTCCGGCGATCAGATCGCCCATGTCAACTTTTCTGCACAGTTGCGTAGAAGCAACTTGGGCTAGACAGCTTTGCTTTTTTATTCAGACATTCTACTTTGCACGTTTCACAGACAATCAAGGGGCCGCCGCCTGCTGTTTACGTGGATCCATGGTCCTCCCGCTGCAAACTTTAGCCACTGAGATATCTGAACTGTCTCCGCCGACACGTCACGTTAAAAGTCACCTGGTTCAACCGCAGTTCTAACCCCAGGCCGACGCTCTCAGCAAATTTGTCGACTGGGACGATTGGGGTGTTTCCCACTCCCTCTTCAATCAGCTAGCTTCCCGTTGGGGGCCGTTTTCTTGTGATGTTTTTGCAAACCATCTCAATACAAAACTGCCAACTTTTTTCGAAATTTTGGTGC
>JASAND010006603.1:0-10081 GCA_030248195.1 Trissonchulus latispiculum
ATACTGATCCAAGCTGTGATATAAAAGAATTTCTATTAGTTATTTATTTGTTAGTTTATTATATCAACTGAGTCTATTGTTCATAAGCCGTAGTTCTAATGGTTCTAATAGGCTGAAAATCCCGCATGGAAGAGACTGAAGAGACTATCAGTTTTGTAAAAAGCAGTAATTGGCTTCTCCTTTGTTAAGGTGCGTTGTGATTGAAGGAAAAATTAATGTTCAAACGGAAAGGACAATTAAATTAACACTAAGGAACATTGTACTGTAATGTATCAGCATTACGGTCTCTATACTGTGGTTGTCTATCGAAATTAAAAACAGTAAAATGAAAATTCAAGAGAACAGAAGCATGTTAAGCTGTGGCTTAGTGCTAAAATTTCTCGACTTCTACAATAGTATTTGACTAGTTCACTATGAGGCATTTTGCTGGAAAATGTTGCACGTTGCATACTGCTGGTACATACTGCAGGAACAGCAACTGCAGGTCACAAAAGCTGGTATTAGCTAACAGCGTAAGTGTTGCGAACAACCGGTGCGGGAATCGGACCCAGCGACCATTCTTCACTCAGTTAAATTTCTGGGTACGAGTACATAACCTGTACAAATTTGGTTGAGTAATAAAAAGGATTGAGTAGCTATAGTTACTTGTTGCCGAAAAATATGAACTATAAATGATTTCACCATTTAGTTAAGGGAAAGGAATGAACGCAACACGCAAATGCCAACTTGATTGCAGTAAAAGTAAGTATTATTGAATTAATTAGCGTAGAAGTTTTACCTTTTAGGGGGCCAGTTCGGGTTTGGTTTTATTCAAATTTGCTACAATAACATCAATTAGCGTAGGAAACAATTTAGAAATGCCGTGGCGAGAAACTTTGAATTTTGGAGAAATTAGCTTTAATCCACCATAACTTGCACTGTAGCATCCCTACACAGACAAACTTATAATCATTCAGTTTCTCTTACCATTTACCAAATCCTTCAATTTTGCTCTTGAGAGTATTCTTCAAATGCTTACGGTTTAAGAGATAACAGCGAAAATTTAATTAACTTAACTCACCACATTTCGAACAATCAAACATTTCAAGATTTCGACAGCTTCAACAGCGTTGGCCCGCCGGTCAAGTATTGTTCATATTTGTTGTCTTAAGGTGGTGATTCCTTTCAGGCACATATTGTTTGCTGGCGGTTCAAATCAAGAAGAAATTTGATGAAACTTTCCAAAATAAGTTCTCTTAGCATTCTAACACCCTCCGCGCAATTCCGCTTCAAAAACTCAGCGTCTCCGTTCAGGGCCGTTTTTGTCGTTTTTTGACATTTAGACAGTAGCTGCATAGCTATGATTATATTTATTCGAAAGATTTCGTTAAGCTCTACATTTTTACTTTCTGAAGCACCTTTCCAGCTTTTTGTTATCGTGAGATATACTCGATTTTCTAATTTTGTCGTTGAAAACTTGTCTTTTCGCAGAAATTAAATAATCCGCCATTTCTTGAGATATGCAAGCCGTAAAATTAAACTACGTGTGTCAATTTGCAGATGTCGTCGAGGCCTATATCCATGATATTATCATCTTCTAACTGCATCCCTTACGCTGCTATCATAAAAAATGTAGTTTTTGCAAAAACATGACCCAATTTTTTCCAGCGCTTAAGGAGCATTTACTATGAAGCTAGAGGGTTGCTACTTACTGGGCGTGTTTCACACAAAAATACCCAGGAACCCTTTTTTAGTTGCCCCGATTGCTGCTTTCTAGCTAAAGTGGTCGCTTGCCAATGTTGGGGAAAGTAGGCAAAATCCAGGTTGCGCATATATTTTAGCTAATTTCTTTATAACGAAGAGCGGTTTCCTAATAATTAAAAAAGGGTCCCCAGCTATTTGATATTGGAATCGAATGATCTGGCCGACGGAAAAATTTACTTCAGTCTGCAAAAAATCTGGAAAATTAAATTACTTCGAAAATGCAGTAAATAATTTCCGCGAACTAAAGTTAGTTTCGTTGTATTTGTAATAAAAATGAATATTTTGTCATGTGGATTTGTTCAATAAAAGGTCATATTTGTATTTCAATCCAAGTCGGCCGGCGTGCCAACCAATGAACGCGATTTAGGACACGGCATGACCAAAAAACGACGTCTCTGAACAATCTATCCGAGTAATAAGCGGCTTTCAAAATAAACCAAAAAAGGTTAAATATGTGATGAATAGTTTCGGTCTCTTATGGAGTTTCGATCTTGGATTCTGCTGGAAAACGGAATGGAATTTATGGAATGAATGTGTTTGACTGCCATTGTCTTTGTATCTTTAATTATTGCCCTAGTTAAGACATGAATTAATTCGGAAAATTAACAGGAATGAGGTTTCAAGCTCAAGTTGAGTTGTTTCGAGCTGGCAGTTAACTTTTACTAATCATGCTGTTGCGGGACAGCTAGGTAGAGGCCCGTTGGGTGACGCTCCCCAGGCGGATTGGCAGGTGTAGAACGACTGTCGATGATTAGTGCAGAGCACGGTCCACTCATTAATTCAAGTTAATTAAAGGGATTCTGCTACTATGGCCGAAACAACCCAACATGGTCAGGAAAAAGGCCAGTGTTCACTCGCTGTACGTCGAAGCGTAATCAAAGTTCATTATATCTGAATAGATTAAGACCTGCTCATGCGATTTATAAAAGAAAAACAACCTATTCTGTGGTTCGTATTAATTTTACAAGCCATTTTCAAACTTCGTATGGAGATTACAAAGTCACTTTCAAGTTTTGCCCATATCAGTGGTTTTCGCTTAATTACTCGTTAACTAACATTATTAATTAGTATAATTTTTACATCATTAAAACCATCAAGCTTTGCTCTTTCAGAATATCCAAAAATATTTATCCTTTCTGTGGTTCGATTTCATTTTACAAGCTGATTTGTAAGCCACATACTGAAGTTCAAGTGGGCCTCCAGACTTGGTTGGTCACAGTGTTTCTAATTAAAGTTGCATGTTAATTAACATCAATAATTAGGTTAAAACATTTATAAACAAACTCAGCAGGTTTTCCTCTTCAAAATAAGCCCAAAATAATGCGATTTTGCGTTATGCTTGATTTTCCGACCTAACCGGGAGAGCTCGGCTCGTCCCTCAAGTACTATGATCATTAATAGTTTAAACTTCATTTTACGCTTAATTAAAGTTTATATTTAGTTAAGTTAATCCATATTCTAGCTAATTAATTAATGAAAGTTAAGTGAATTAAGCTTAAAGTTTAATTAATTTGGTTTTTATTGGTTTTAAAGCAAAAGGGAAGCTCGGCTTGCCCTTTCACTGAACTTAACTAGTTTTTGCTTAGCTAGTGTGGAATTCTTTTTAAAGTTCTTCTCTTTTGTAAGTTTTGGGTTTTGTAATTTGAGGGAAGACTTTTATGTCTTCCCTTATTGCCAATTTGGAGCAACAGATGTGAATTCTTTTGTAACGGTACAAACTTTCCGCTCTTTGAGTCCAGCTCGGCTGAGACTCAAAGGCAAAAGAAAAAAACAGGGGAACTGAAAGAAAAGTTTTAATTTTAATTCATGTCTTAGCTAAGTTATTGTGTATTGTATTTTGTATTCTGTGAAAGGCTCGTACCTACTAATAATTAGTTTTACGTACCTAATCAGCAGTCACTAGGTTTTAGTTAAGGGGACCCTCTGGTCCAGGTTTTAATAAGGTGTTGCGTCTTGTTTTTCTCTTTTAGCGAGAAATTGACGTAGTGTCAATTTCTCGCCCGAGTGAGTTTGTATTAGTGTTATCCTTCCTTAATTTCTCCCTAATTCTTACAATAGGGGAAAGGGATTAGTTTAATTGCCCTTTCCCCTCTAAGGTAAACACTTGAGAGCCCGCTCAAAGTCATTTGATGATTGCAACAACATTGACCCAATCAGAGTCATTTAGTGCGCGCCTTTTTGCGCCGAGGACAATTTCAGCCAATCAGACGAATGATTGCCGAAATTGTCGTGATTGACAGGTAGACTTGTTTTGCACATCAGTCTTACCTCGTCTTCCGAACTGTACGGCCGCTTTTTGGCCTCTCCCTTCACTCCCCCAGTTTTCTCTATATTAGGGCGTTATTATGCCCAAATTCTCCCCCCACTCCGGAATGGGGCTAGTGTATTAACACTAGCCCCTTGTCAATTTTTTGGGGTTTTAGATTTAAAGGGGGTTTAGGTCTACATCCTACCTTAGGTCTTCCCCCCTTTCTTTTCTCCTAACTGCCTAGTTTTTTAAAGGCGATTTCCCTCTTTTTCTGGGAATCGCTTCTGAGATTCTTACAGGACCCAGAGATCCTTTTCAAAAAATACCCCCTGAGAATTACCCTTTAAATTAAATTATTTATTCATTGCCTGTAAATGATTCTGACGATTTGTAATATCTATGCAGATATTACCTGGGTCGCGTGGATTTCCGAAAGGAAATCCACTGAGAAGCTTGGAATTTTGGGAACTCTCCCAAAAGCCCCATATTTCAATTTGAACTCAAATTTTCTCAATTTTTAACCACAGAACGCACTCTCAAATTTTTACACGATGTTACTCACCTTTCAAACGTTCCATCTCAGCTTCTTAGGGATCATTCCTGGACCCAGGAAATATCATGTTAGGATTTTTCTCTGAAAAATCCTAACGGTTTTAACCCATTTGATTTAGGTTAGCCTCTGCCTGCCCTTGCCGAGCCGCTGCCTGGATCATCATTCGGACCTGTGGACCTGCATCGGTTTTAACCCATTTGATTCAGGTTAGTCTCTGCCTGCGTTTGCCGAGCCGCTGCCTGGATCATCACCTTGCCTTGCCTGAATCGGTTTTAACCCATTTGATTCAGGTTGCGCTCAAGCCCTGTCATGCCTTCCTGGATCTGATTCTCTGTAGCCTGCCAGTCTGCCTGTGATCCTGTTGCCTGCCTGTCTGCGATCCTTGCCAGTCCCGGTCCCAGTGCTGCTCTTCTGATCCCAGTTTGGATCCCTTGGTACTTCCTTCTTCCGGTGTCTTTTGGATCCTCAGTCCGTGGATCCTGACCCTGCTCATTGCCAGTGTGAGGAGCCCCGACGTTCCCCCTGGACGCTCTCTGCTAACGGACGCCTGCCTCATCAGGATATCCGGAAGGTGCTTGACCAGTAACCGTGTTCAGTAGCTTCTTGACAGTAGATATAGGGATAAACAGTCTGCCAGGGCTGGATAGAGTGCACTTCCTGGGATTCGTCAGTTCTGGGTGATTTGTCCAACACCCAGTTGCCAGCTTGCTCATCTTGCTCGTTGCCGTGCACTGCTATCCCCCCTGGTTGAGGCTTGCTCCCTCGACCTGACGACCTCTGCAGCTGTCCTTAGCAAACTTCTGACCGCCTAACGGTCCCTGAGAGCCTGCTGAAAGGCTACCAAACTTTCGGTTGTGGGATTGAGTGGGCTGAACCCCAGGAAAGAAGAAGGAAGCTAAACTTCTGTTTTGAACTTTATTGAAATTAACTATGCATACTTTTAACTCGTCTGTCTTGTTCTCTTTGTCTTTGTTTCTCTAAAGTTACTATTGAAAGCTAAATTAGAAAACTTTTGGGGAAATCCAGAATCCTTATAAACTGCTAAAAACGTGCGAATTGACCTCTGGCCGCTTCCTTAGGCAGGAAGTAGGATACTAGCTTCTGGTTATCTGCCGAGCGGGTAGTCAGAACTAATATCTAGTGCCCCGGAAAGGGTGGAAATCCGCGCGATATTGATTGTTTCTATTAAAATAAAAGCACATAGGACATTTCAAGCATATAGGCGGACCCCCTCGATACCTTCTAGTTAGGTAACAGAATATAGTGATCTAGCATACAGAAACTGTACCAGTCGAGCGATACATAACTACTTCATTCGAAATTTTGGTAGGTTTCAGGTTCTAACATAAAGTTTGTAGGATAAACGTATCAAGCAAAGTTCTTGGGATAACTTGTGAATATCAGACTGCTGGTTAGGTCTAGGATTTCTGCTAGGTCTAACTAAAAATTATTAGGTTCATTAATTAGGTACGAGCCTTAGGGTTAGTGGTCAGCTGTGTTTTTCTGTGTGTATTGAGTGTAGTAACTTGTCTGCGTTCGGTTGTATCAGTACTTGTACCGTGGTCAAAGTGCAGTTGTGTTATTTTGTATTGTCTGAATAGCTGACCAATAGCGTTTGTAACTAATTAATCCTATTAACTACAGTCTGTATCATCTTATTTTCATTTCATCTGCACGTAACTGTTGTACATTAAATCCTAAAATTTATAGGTTCTGTGGTCCATTCTGCTAGGATCTTAGGATCTAGTTAGGGATCAGTTTTGTCTTACTTAGGACGTTAGTTAGGACTTGGCTTACATCACGCTGGCAGAGTTTGTGCCGGTAGTATCTCATTGCGAATTAGAGTGCGAGCACTGTCGTACAGAGTTGACTGTTAGTTTTGAGCTCTAGGCATTCCAGTACTTGAGCGAAGAGACCCTTGGTTTAGTTCATCCGATTGTAGTTTGCGGTTGTCTACGCCCGTGGAACGTAGACCAGATTGTTGAGGGAGCTTACGAGGCAATTCCAGGCACTGAGGACATTGTGCCTAAATATTTCCCCTGGAAGTGTGATAGTTGTACTGAGCAAGAGGTGTTGATCTTCTGTCTGATTCCAGAAGGTACTGATCTGTGGGCATCTGTAGAACACGACAGTTGTTCACTAGACGTGTATTGGCCTTAAACGGAAACGGAGCCTAGAGGAATCGAACTCACGACCTAACGCGGACAAATCCCGGATTGGGTAGACCAAAACCAGGCTACTTAGTCCGAAGGATCTAAGAATCGACCGAGTCGTCTCGTCTGTTCGCTATCGCTGTTTAGTGCTTGGTGTTTCTAAATCTTTCATAAAAAATTTTTTTTAAAAATTAAAATAAAAAATAAATTTTTCAAAAAGCCTCCAACTTGCTTGGTCACTAAACAATTTCAAAACAAAGCGTCGCGAAGATGTTTCTTTCAAGACTGAAATGTTCGCTTTTCTTTAGCTTCCCACACTTTGAGAAATCCATATTCAAAAATTGTTTTCTAAAGTCTGACACAAAAATGTGTGTACAAAATCTGTAAGGCCTCCAGTGAACTCAATATACGTCGTAACCCCATAAAACCATATATTTTTGGAATCCTTGCAGCGAGACGAACATTTTTATAAAATTTAAATTTTTTTAAAACTTCAAAAATTTTAAAATATCGGTTTATCGGTGCATTTTTTCGGACCGTTCAAGCTATTCAGCTCATTCTTTCAGAAAAATTTGCCCGTCCAAAGGCGCATCGATTGAAACAAGAACGAAAAAAATCGGTTGAGAAATAAGCATTTTATTCCAAAATTTCGTTTTTCCATTTCCTTTGATGTTAGCCGCTTTTTGCAACTTTCACTGGTTATTACTCGCGACTCGCTCAACGGAAAATTTTTTCGATTAGATTTTCAGGACCGCCTAGGCGCCCGCTTTCAAATGATGTATGTGGTATTTCAAATTTTGAAAGTAGATTTTTTCGAAAAATACCACTCTTTGACCCCAAATTTCGGCATAGCGATTCTAGCAAAAGTGAGTAGAAATAACATAATCATAAAATTCAAGCTGAGCTGAATCCAACGGGATAAAGCTTTTGTTGCTACGACTTATATTGCGCCAGCAATGAATTTTAAACATTATCCCTTATTTCCGCTGGATTTTGGCTCTCTTTGATGTTGCCGCCATGATTTGACTGAAGCAGTGTAAACTAGCAAAACCAGCTGAAATAAGGGATATTGTTCAAAAATTCATTGCTGGCGCAATATAAGTCGTAGCAACAATAGCTTTATACCGTTATTTTGTTTATATGTTATTTTTACTCACTTTTGCTAGAATTGCTATGCCGAAATTTTTGGTCAAAAAGTGGTATTTTTCGAAAAAATCGACTTTCAAAATTTGAAATACCACATATATCAGGTGAAAGCGGGCGCCTAGGCGGTCCTGAAAATCTAATCGAAAAAATTTTCCGTTGAGTGAGTCGCGAGTAATAACCAGTGAAAGTAGCAAAAAGCGGCAAACATCAAAGGAAATGGAAAAACGAAATTTTGGAATAAAATGCTTATTTCTCAACCGATTTTTTTCGTTCTTGTTTCAATCGATGCGTCTTCGGACGGGAAAATTTTTCTGAAAGAATGAGCTGAATACCTTGAACGGTCCGAAAAAATTTCCCAATAAACCGATATTTTAAAATTTTTGAAATTTTAAAAAATTTTAAATTTTATAGAAATGTTTGTCTTGCTGCAAGGATTCCGAAAATATATGGTTTTAAGAGGTTACGACGTATATTGAGTTCACTGGAGGCCTTACAGATTTTGTACACACATTTTTGTGTCAGACTTCAGTTACAACCGTTGGCTTCCTGTAACTCTTTCTTGCTAGATGATGTCGGGAGGGCTAAGTTTTCTAGACATTATTTCTTTCATCTTGCAGTCATTCCAGTAGTACAGCAGTACACAAGTGAAATTTGCCGGACTAGACTTGAAAGGTGGATGTTTCCGCTTTTGTGCAAACCTCTGTTTTAAGTCAGGTCTCAAATGCTAAATTATGTACATTCCTAAGCAAGCAGTACTACTTTAATATAGAACGATAATACATACTAATTTAAATGTAGTCAGCTAGGTTATACTTTTCAAGCTGATTTTAACTTTTTCACATTTTCAATGAATTCCGTCAAAGATTTGGTTTCAGGCATGCACCAGCCGACAGGATAGGTACAATTCCTATCCACCAGACAATTCAGGTCATCCGGAATACAGACTGATGCAGCTCCTTCGAATCTAATTCCGGGTGGACAGCCGACACGGATTGACGGAGGAATGGAACTCGCAGGAACCGTTGCATCGTAAGCGAAACAGCGCTTTGTCTCTAGTCCTGTACTGTCATCTTAACAATATTATTAGGCATATCATGAGTTTATAAATTAAGAGTGAGACACTCGGCTCTTGGTTGATTTCTAAATTCTAACGGCATGCGGTAGCTAAAAATCTGCTAATCAGCGAAGAGCTCTACGCTTTTACAAACTTGTAAGTGTAATTTGGACCCCCCCTTCCGAAATCTCGGGAGGGGGTCCGCTTATGCACGTCAATTTGACATAAGCCAATCCGATGCGTTTTATTTCAAACGTTTACCGGTTAACAACGGTAAGTGATTATCCCAAAAATTTCGACCTTAATGTGCCGAGCATCTTGCAAGCTTAAAGCAATAGGATGACCGAGTGTCTCACGCTTCCTTTGTAAACAATTGGGCATATTCATTGAAATGTCGAAAGTAATAATACATTAACAATCTCTCATTTTATGACAAACGTATCATTTTGTTTTAGACATTGGGTTTGATGACCTAAAGGGGGCTGTGAACGGGTTGGCACGACGTCGTCGGAGAGAGGTACTTTTTCACCCAACGCTAGCTAACATAACAAAGTAAAAAAGTTTAGGGCGGGCAACAATATATCTCATAGACACGGTGGTTGGCAGGACGCCAAAGTACAAATTTTGGTGCAAAAAACGGGTTTTTTCAAAACTTAAAAACTTTTTCAAAGCAATAACTGTGTGATCGATTCTGAAACTTTTTGCCACGAATGTTTATTGTTACTAGTGCTAAATATTAAAAGTATTGCGGCTTTCGAGCTTTGAAACTTTAAACTATTTTGTATAAAAGCTAATTGTAATAAAAATGCTTTTCATTATTGTCATAATTGTGGAATTTGTTCAATAAAAACGTGTTTTGTAATTAGGCAGCCTCACGAGTAATTAGGGAAAATTAAGGCCAAGTTTTAAAAGCTAAAATGTGCCCAGAAGAGAAAAGGGCCAAATTTGGTTAAAAACACTAAAGCAAGGTTCAAGGTCGAAATCAGAGTAATAATGAATCTTGTATGTGATTGCTGAATGATCTCTGGCTCTGTTTGCCTTATATTCCGCCCATAATGCCAGGTAACTGATGTAAATAACTAATTGTCAATGAATTGCCTTGGAATTTGTATATTAATGTCTGCCCAGCCAGAATTGCCCTGAAACCGGTCTTATATTTATTAATTAGGGTACAACTGTCCATG